>CAUYQV010157475.1:0-66081 GCA_963574575.1 Galagoides demidoff | reverse complement strand
CCTGTGGTCCCAGCTACTTGGGAGGTGGAGGCAGGAGACTCGCTTGAGCCCAGGAGTTGGAGGTTGCTATGAGCTGTGATGCCATGGCACTCTACCCAGGGGGATAGCTTGAGGCTCCGTCTCAAAAAAAAAAAAAATACAAAGCCACTATATACAAGAGAACAGATGGCCTCTAAGGGTATCATCTTTGCCCATAACTTTTCATTCATCTCAAGTTCTGGTTCCCTGTTGCCCAACCCTTCTGTACTCTGAGAGCAGCTTAGGTGGCATCTGTGAATTTTTCACGCTCTTTGTTAACAGGAACAAAACACATCTTGTGTCAGTTGCACCCATCACTCAAACACATCCTTTTTCTTCATCACGGAGCAGAAGTGCGATATGACGAAACAAATTTCTCAAGCAATAGTTGCCACCCCTATCTGTGACCTCCGTGGCTGCCTTTACACGGCATTCACTCTTTTTCTTTAAGGATGAGGCCCCTATGCCAAGAAAGGAACAAAGGAGGTGAAAGGGAGTATGGGGGACAGATAACCCAACTGTGAATACATCTTACATTTACAAGGAGATTTAAACATGGCCAACATTTCTTAATAGCCACAGGGAAAGGATAACCATTTTTGGTTATGTAGTTTTCAGATGAAGAAAAGGCAAAGTGAACTTGTAAGTAGAAAGAAACGCCCTGGAGTTAAGCTGGAGCAGGGGTCCTGGACTGGCAGGCCCTCCTTCTGGATGGCAGCCAGCACCACAAAAGTGTCTTTGCCCATTTTATCAAGAGAGACTCCCATCACGTCCTCCTCAGGTCTCCTCCAAAGCTACGAATAAGTGAATGGTCAATCATAAAGACCGGTTCAAACCTATATTCCATTAGAAAACAAAACCAAAAAACCAAAAAGCGCTCTTCAGACACAAGCTGATCAGGCTAATTAGCCCCCGGGGGATCCCTTCAGCAAGTTTCAGCCGGAGACATCTCTCTTTGTTACCAGACCCACTAGATCAGGGCCACAGAGGAGCTCCCTCAGGTTGCTTTAATTAGGTATTCCACTTACAAATGAATTAATTAGAGAGGAGCACCGGCAACACATTACTCAAGTGGTCCATCTAAAGTTTTAAATAGATAAGAACTGCTGATACCCAGAAAACGTTGCATGGGACTTAACACTCAGGACATTTCTCAAACCTCTTGCCGAAACAGTTAGCATTTATTCAAATCCCTCCCCCCCTTCCCCTAGAGCAGGCGTCCTCAAACTACAGCCCACAGGCCACATGCAGCCCACCAAGGACATTTATCTGGCCCACGGGGTGTTTTTGCCACCGCTGCCTGTCCTGCTTAGCAGCCAACTCATCCTGGGGCCCGCAGTCCGGCCCTCCAACGGTCTGAGGGACAGTGAACGGGTCCCCTGTTTAAAAAGTTTGAGGACCCCTGCATAGAGGATCCTGGAGCTACGGTTACTGCCCTGGGTATTTCATCCTTAGTGTTTTCTCCAGACATAATGGCGGCAGCAACTTCCACTTGGCCTTGGTCTGACCTGTCCACTTCGTGTTGCCTGACGGCCCCACCCAGCGGCACGGCCATCTCTGGTGGCCGCCCTGCTCAAGAGCCAAAATGAAACCAGTAAGTTCTCAAAAAACAGAAGCTGACTGCAATGTCAGTGCCTTCTGCAAAAATACATAAAATAGCGCGCAAGCAAAACCTTGAACTTTAAACTAGAGATAGAGTTTTAAGCAACCACATAAAAATTCCTACCCAGATGCAACTCAGAGGGACCTAAGCACAGCAAATGGCACAGAAATTTTGTGTTCCCTTCATAAAACTTAAGCATGAGAACTAAAAAAAAATTATTTGGTTATTTGTGGACATAATAGGGTTTAAGGCAGTGGTTCTCAACCTTCCTAATGCTGAGACCCTTCAATATAGTTCCTCATGTTATGGGGACCCCCAACCATAAAATTATTTTCGTTGCTACTTCATAACTGTAATTTTGCTACTGTTATGAATTGTATTGTAAATATCTGATATGCAAGATGGTCTTAGGCGATCCCTGTGAAAGGGTCACGACCCATAGGTTGAGAACCACTGGGATGAAAACACATACGTTTAGAAACTGAACAAATTATTGGCATTGAGCTTTACTGAGGAAGCCACTGAGAAGATTCCCACCTGAAAATAACCTTGTGAACGAGGATGTCTGAGCAATTAGATCAAACACTGGGGAATGCTCACAATCCCTTCAACCAGACCACCTGCATCAAGCGCAGCTACTAGTCCAGGACGGAACTACAACACAGGTCTAAGGGAAGTAAAGCTGGAACTACTAACCAAAGCTGTTAAAAATCAGCAAATGTGGAAAACTCCTCAAAATTAGACGGAATATTAAGATGGTCAAAATTCATAAAGCAAAAACTATGAAAAAAGCCATTAAAGTTTTATCCATTGGCTCGGCGCCTGTGGCTCAAGTGGCTAAGGCGCCAACCATGTACACCCAAGGTGGTGGGTTCAAATCCAGCCCGGGCCCGCCAAACAACAATGAGGGCTGCAACCAAAAAAATAGCCGGGCGTTATGGCAGGCACCTATGGTCCCAGCTACTTGGGAGGTGGAGGCAGGAGACTCGCTTGAGCCCAGGAGTTGGAGGTTGCTGTGAGCTGTGATGCCATGGCACTCTACCCAGGGGGATAGCTTGAGGCTCTGTCTCAAAAAAAAAAAAAGTTTCATCCATTGACCCCTGTTAAAGTATGGATATACTCCCTGGAAATTTCTGATTTTAATTTTTGGGTAGAAGGATGTATATCTTCCATTTGATATGGTGGTTGATAGTGCTAAAAACAGAAGACAAGTTACGTAGAGATATTGCATATGTAACATTTGTTTCTTAATGTAACACTCTCCTGTTTCTAAAATAATACATGTCACTTGAAAAATATCTGAAAAATTCAGAGATACATTAGGAAAAATATAAAAATCATTTGCTGAGAGATATAACTATAGCCATGGTCTTCCCATTAGTTTTCATATACATGAAAAAGGTAGTTGTATAAATTGAACACATATCTTTGTATAAATGGAATATACATGCACCATTTAAATACATGCAGCATGCATACATTATAATAGGGCAATAATTGTGTTGCCATTGGTCAGTTTTAAGGGAAAATGTGGAACACGTTGGTCTTAACATAGACTTACAGATATAATTTAAAGGGAGTAGCCTCCAATCCTACAGTAACCTCTAGTTCGACTGCAGAACTAACAGCTTTGGTGCTTCGTTACCTGGAGCATAGCTCTCCCTCCCTACAACCTATCTAGGGCTTTGCTGCTCCCTGATTCCGTGGACAGTGATACAGGAGAGATGGCCCTGTATTCTGTACTGCCCTGGCTTCTCATAGATCCCACAGCACCTGTTTTTAAAAATCTTCCTCAAAAACTTTATTTTTTAATGCTTATATTTCCCCCCAGCTTACTGTTTTTTAAAAACGTAAAAATACAGAAAAAAAATCAAAAGAATAAAACAATGAACACCCATGTACCAACCACTTAGATTTGGGAACAGTCCCCTCTGTGTTCTGGGCCCCCTCTGTCTCCCCCGCTGCTGGATATTAGGTGGCAGACACCAGGGGACCTCATCCCTGATCATTTCCGCAGTGGCGTCTCTTCCACAGCAGAAACACGAGGTTATAGATTCAAGTAATTCCCAGCAGAGTTAATGAGCTTCAGCAGTTTTACTCAAATATTTGCTTTAGCTTTTCCTGGGCAATCTCCCACCTCCAGGAAATGAAACACGCACACACTTGGAAAAAAGAAGCCAAGCCGGGCGGCTGAGACACAGGCTGCAGCCTGACATCTGGGTAAGGCTGTTGCAGAGGGCCACACACACGGTGTGTCCCTGTGTGGTGCCTTGGGCCTCATATTTGAATCATTGACACCTCAGAAGAAAGAATCTAGGCCCTCAAAGGACTACCTCTCTGGAATGCCAGACTTGGCTAACTGTGCAATTCTGTTTGGGAGTCTCGCCCCCGGGCACTTTAGTTCTCTCTGAAGCCGAGGTAATGAAAGCTGACCAGACTCAGCCCACAGGGGGCATCTGTCTTGGACCTGGACTTGTCAGGTCCCCAAGCGACTGCCCTGGGCAGCCTTCAACCAGGGGCAGCTGTGGCAGCAACAGGAGGTGACAGCCTCTACCTTGCCCAACCAGAATCAGTGAGGGTGTGACACTGTCTGGACACACTCAGTATTTAGGCTGAGCCACTAGGATTCCGTGGTTGACGTGTGAGGAGGTGGTGGTGTGGGGGTGAGTGGGAGCAGCTCACAGCCCTGCTGAGGTATGAGGGAGTCTTGGTGCTCTGGCCCTTTCCTTCTGGCCGTCCCAACCATACTCCCCCCTCTTTTTTCCCCAATAGCTCACGTTTGTGTATGGTTGGGAGATGGTGGGCAAGGCAGCTGGGACCATGAATTTCTGAGCCCCACTGGCCGAGTACGAGTCTCCATCCTGCAGTTCACCGGCTGTGTGACCCTGGTCAGCTCCCTGAGTCCCTGTGCCTCCACTTCCTCAGCACACGCTTCCTGGCGCCTGGTGGAGAGCAGGTGTCAATACCTGCGAAGCCCTTGGGACGTGCCCCACACCGTCAGCTCTGCTTTCCACTCACGGATCAATTACTCTACACGAAGCCCCTTTTCTGCCTCAACTCCATCAATCCTCACACGAGCCCCAGGAGCAAAGGCCATCATGGGTCTCATTTCACAGATGAGGAAAATGAAGGTTGGATTAAGGTCCCTACACTTTCAAGATTTCCCAGGTAGTAAGCGGAGGGACAAGATGTGAACTGAGGCAGTGGGTCTCCAAGGCCACATCCTGGGCCGTTCATCTCCGTGGCCGCTAGACGGGTCACAGAACACCAAGTTAGGGCTCGGGGATGTGCCATTCTCACCAGCCTTGAGAACTACTCCCTTCCCTGCCCCTGATGGAATCATCCACACTTCCTCACCCAGATCTGTGCACACGCGTGCGCACACACACACACACACACACACACACACTCACACTCGGTTCTCATGAAGTTGAGCTACCCATAACCAGCCACCACGCCACATCATGGGCATGTTTTGTTCACCACACTGCTGCAGCTGGCCAGTGGGGTGGGTGGCACCGACGGTCCCTGCCCATGGTCCCTGTCACCCAGTTTCACCATGGACAAACTGAGCTGGGTGAGGCTTCCCACCGTACAGCTCTCTGTTACATAAGGGCTCAACACTGACTTGAGGGCAGAGATACACTTCAAAAGTTCAAAAACTAAAGACGAAAGAGGGAAAGGAGGTTGTTGTGGACGCTCTGCCAGCCAATTCCATGTAGACGGGCGACCCATATTATGTCAATTAAGTGCTGTTTCAGAGGCACGCTGCTGCCAGCTGTTCACAACATTTGACATTTTAGGGTCACACAGAGACGGATTAGGGTCTGCTGAAGGCACCAGGGTCTCTCCTCCGTAATTCAGTTAACGGAAGCAGGCAGGTACTTCTGTTGGGAACCTCCCAGATGGCCAAAAGACCAAGTGGGGCACAGACTTTAGAGTCCATGAGGGGAGAAAGGGTGGTACTGGCAGGGCTGTGCAGTGCTGGGAGTATCCTCCATCACCGCGCCATGTGCCCAGCAGGTCCCAGCACAACCGTCTTCTGCCCACATGGCCCAGCAGACAGTGAGGGGCAGGAGACCCTCAGCGGACAGAGCCCTTCAGGTCTTCTTACCAGCTGAGATCTCTCCCTGCCAGCCCAAAGGCCATCGTTTTCCCCCCTCCCCTCTGTATCTGTCCTGTTGAATATTTATTTCCATAATCTGAATTCCTTTTTACAAATGCTTCTTTTCACCCAAATGTGTAAGTCCGACACAATCTGGCTCCTAGCCCCTTCTCCAGCCACACTGCTTGCCATGACTCCCTCTGGCCACACACAGTGGCTGTTTCAAGTTCTCCAACAGCCCAGCTCCTTCCTGCCACAGGGCCTTTGCACACATGCTGTTTGTTTGTTTTCTGCCAGCCACGATTCTCCCAGCCTCTCTCCCACTCACCTCAAGCTCAGCCTGTAGATCCCCGTTTTTTTGGCTCCCTGCAGTACTGCTCATTCACAGACATAATTACAGTTTATAAACAAATACTGTGATTATGTGGTTACTGGCCGTCTTCCTCTCCGGATGGGAAGTCGCATGCCAGGGCCTGTGTGGGCTCACTACTCAGGGCCTGTGACAGGTCTGGCCCATGGTGGGTGCTCAGTACCTATTTATGCATGAATGAGTCCATGAATGAACAAATGATTTCCATTCTTTCAGAATCCTGGTCTCGTCAACTAATGTGAAATATTAATTTTCAGCAATTTAATTCAGCAGTATCTGGTAAATTTTCACTTTTTTACTCCTTTTTTTTTTTTTAAAGACAAGGTCTTGCTCAATGCTCAGGTAGAAGTGCAGCGGCCTGTTCACAGCTCAGTGTAACCTCAAACTGCACCTACCTCAGCCGCATGGGAATCTCAGATTACAGATAGCTGCCATCATGCCTGGCTAATTTTTACTTTTTGCAGAGATAGGGTCTCACTATATGGTCTGGGCTGGTCTTGAACTCCTGGCCCAAACTGATCCTTCTACTTTGGCCTCCCAAAGTGAGTTCTGGAATTATAGGTGTGATCTGTCACAGGCCAATATCTGGTAAATTTTTAAAACACATACCCTTTCAGTCAAGAATTCACCTTTTGGAGATTTACCCTGAAGAATTCTTACATAGCACACAAAGATCTATGTACGAACATGACTCTTATTTTATTAAAAAGCTGGAGACAAAAGTCAACTGTCCAAATAGGGACGAGTTGATAATTCTGGTCTACGCACACAGGCACACGTGGTCTACTCTCACAAATACAGGGAGACGGCGGCACAATTGGTCAAACGCAAACTCATGTAAAAACACTTTTAGGTAAATAGTCTTCTCAACTGATCGATATTAAAAGCATATCACCCAGCATATAACAACACAATGAGGTTATGTTTTACAAAGACTTTTCCCATCTGGAATGTTGGGAATCATTGTTAGGAAGGCTACGGCGAGGTGAAAGATTCCCCATTCTCCACGGGGCTGCCATCGGTGTGCCCCTCCCTGGAGGTGAACGCTCGGGGACTGATCCCACCAGGCCGTGCCGCACACATTCACGTTCACACATCACACGCTCTAAGCAAAAAGAAGAAAAGGTGCATTGTACATCATTAAGTATGCACGGCACATAAAAAGCACCACAATGTCTTCATTCCCGACAGGTTCCTCCCCCCAAAATAGTCTGAAATAATAAAATATAAAAAGGAAGAAGAGGAAAGAAGGAACAGGGCACAGCCCTTGAGTGACAGGCGGTAGGAAAGGTGGGGGATGGGAACGCTGGCCTTGGGTAGAAAGCCCAGGTCTGGCAACGGCTGTGAATTGAAGACTCAGCCGTAGTCCCCCGAGTCTGTGGACACAGGTGGGGGAGGCTCTGTCTGTCTCAGGTCTCTCTGGCATTGCTGGCACCCTGCCAAACACTACCCCGTTGCCGTGGGTGACCCACTTCTCTGGCATATTCAGCTTCTGTTCTTTCTGAGCATGCCTACCATTCAAACAAAACAGGTGAAGGTAACTAAAATGGCCCCGCTTCCCTACATTTGTTTTTTTTTACTTACAATCTCAAGATATGTTTAGAAAATTTCGGCCTACCTCTGTATACAGGCATTAAGGATGAGATTTGATTGCAGTTATATTTTCAGCTATCGTTTTTATTTTCAGGGTACCTATCCACTACAGTTTTCATGTAAGTGGTAAACAGTCACAAAGTACAAGATCCCCCCAAGATTGAAAACCACAGCTGTCTCCCAATAAAAATGGACAATAAAGTTCTCCCGCAAACAAAACTCTTTCAAATGAAATATTACTGAATCCCATGTATCTGAGAAGGAAGACCAGAATTTTCTAAAGATTGGGGCCACAGGAAGTAAATGGTTATCTGGAACCACATCCTTCCAGTGGTGAGCTGACCCCAACCAGGTCATGGTGTGATGCAGGGGCGTGGACGCAGCAAGCCAGCCAGGCCAGAAGTCACAGAGAATGGGACCTCCCCTGCCTCCTACAAGCCCTCGTGCTCACACTACAAGAATTGACGATGACAACCATTCAATACAATGGCAAAGGGAAAATGTGTTTTGAACGCAGATGTATCAGCTGTCCAGGTCTGTCAAAACCGTCACACCTACGCTGCTGTGCTCTGCATGCCTCCAGCCAGCTGGACGATCAGGCAGACACAGAGAGCACTCAAAGGCATCTTGTATGTCAACGGGCACAAAGTGCCTTCTCTAGATTGATGTTTTAAGAAATGAAGCTGATCAAAAACTTGCCAGGACACAAATAGGCTGCCGAAAGCCATATTTGAACCTCACAATAGATACAGGTGCAGATTCCTTTAGATTTTGTGTGTGTGTTTAGAACATGCATGAGTCAAAAGACTTAAAGTATGGCTATTTCTTTAAAATTGGTTTTTATTACCAGATATAGTTCCCCCCCCAACACTAGAGTGAAGGGGGGCATACACAAGCAGCCACAGCAGCCTAGGAGACCCGGACCCTCTAAAGTTAGAAATGCCCTGATAGAGGACTGATAAATTACAAATTATTTTTGTCTGTTAGAGTTGAAAGTTATTTAAATGAAAAAATAGCCCCCAAGCTTATGGTTTTATTGCCACATAAGACATGAACCAGTTTTGTATGTAACTGGGCAATCGTATTTCAGTATGTTTTCTTTCATTGATCTTAAATGCTCAGTCTTGTGTTCTTAAGTCAGGTTTTTCACTCTGGATTTCCTTTCTTGAGTTAGTTAAACCTTTGGCACGTGTTACCTATTTCTATGAGATTCACATCCTTAACTTTCTCAAAGCTGACTGTGACGATCACAACCCCATGGCTTGTGCTAGAGATTGGCAAAGACCTCATCAAAGAAGCAGAATAGCTCCAGACAGGGCTGGCTGGCTTGACAGCAGAAAAGCTACTGAATTAATTCCATCATGTGTCAGTGAGGAAGGGAGAATTGAAGGATCTGCAGTGGCAGTTTGAAAAGCAAATGTCCATCCATCCAAGTATGGACCAGGGGGCCGTGAGGTCCACTGGCAGGTCTACATCTCCAAACACACAAGCCATGTTAACTTGCTTTCATTTTTTTTCCATTTCCAGGCTCACTAAGTAACCTCTGGGTTATAATTTAGCTTCCCTATCAGGGAAGTGATCCACCGGCCAGGCCAACATGAATAACCCGCTGGCTGGTGGTTTCGTTTTTCATGGTGAATGGACAACTGGCATTGGCACGTGGGTTACATTCCCAGTCTTTGTGGGACCTGCCAGTGTGGGTCTGTGCTGCACTTAACCCAACTCTGGTTCTTACACCAGATCAAGTTTCTGGGCCTGTGTTTCTGGAGGAGACTGTGGCCTCCTCTAAGCCACAAGCCTCCACCCAGGGAAGTACCAGCTGGTCAAGGTCCCAGGGACCGTCCTTCACCTAGTAACCACTGTCATGTGCACCTTTTTTGTTCATTTATTTTAAATTTCCAAACCCTTGTGCTCCAACACTGTTGTAAAACCTAATACCAATACATAACTAGAAAAATAAGATCACAATTCTTAGAAAATGAAAACCCAATTTTTCTTTTTTTTTTTGCAGTTTTTGGCTGGGGCTGGGTTTGAACCTGCCACCTCCAGCATATGGGGCCAGCGCCCTACTCCTTTGAGCTACAGGCACTGCCCCCCAATTTTTTATTAGTAATTTGTGTTTCTTTTTTTTTTTGAGACAGAGCCTCAAGCTATCCCCCTGGGTAGAGTGCCATGGCATCACAGCTCATAGCAACCTCCAACTCCTGGGCTCAAGCGAGTCTCCTGCTTCTGCCTCCCAAGTAGCTGGGACTACAGGCGCCCGCCACAACGCCCGGCCAAGTAATTTGTGTTCCAAAGACCTTCCCCAAACTCTGTAAAACAGAAGTTTTTTTTAAAGTATAAAAGTCTCTAACTGGCCACTCTCACTGTGTGCAGCTTATCAGGGGCAGGATCTACAAATACTTCATGGAGGAAGTTGTTAGAAATGCAAATTCAGGGGCCCCATCCCACACCTGCCAAAGCAGAATCTCTGAGGGTAGGGCCCAGCAATCTGTGTTTTAATAAGACCTCTGGGTGGCTCTGATGCTTGCTCAATTTTGTGAATCACACACTAGAAGGAGCATAAATCATGAGTCAGGTTCCTAAACTCAAGGGGGCCAGGCGGGTGCAGAAATACAAATGTAACAAGGTTAGGAGCACAGGGAGTGGTGGATTCTCTGGGAAATTGCAACCTGGATATCCCAGTAGAAGCATTCAAATACATATGTGCACACATATACACATGCACACATATATACACACGCACATATACACACATACACACACATACACATACACATGCATACAAATGTACACACATACATACACTTGCACACACATACGCACATGCATACATGCATGCACACTTACATACATACACATACATACACATGCACGTCCCTCAAACAACACTCTGGTCAGTGTGGAACCTGGTCTGTATTTTTTCTCAGTGTGGACTTCTAATAATACCAGCCTTGATAAAGCATTGAGTCACTTTTTCCTGTAAACTACTTAAGTTTAGAGAATTGTATATTAAGTATGTAAAGGTTTATTCTTGAGTACTTTATCACAGTAATCTGTTTAAATTTCCATTTCTCCATTGTACTGCTTTGAATTATGAGATAGCATAAGGTATTTTCAATATCCAGAGACGCTAATCTTCTTTATTTCTTTGTCTTTGTTTGAAAGTTAATTCTTACCCATTAGTTTTGAATAATTTTGTTGCATTCCATAAAACGTCCCATCAATATTTTAATTGAAACCGTTTACTTGGTTAACCACTAATTAATGTGTTGACAGGTTACGGGAAAAATGAAAACAGGCTTTGAGGCTCTATGTGAGCCCTGCTGCCCAGTAATTACTCTGTAACTCTGGGTAAGATATCAAGTCTTAGCTTCAGACAGGGCAACAGCAATGCCCGCCCCAGGCCTGGTGTGAGGCACTGATAAAATAATCCTCAAATCCCCCGATAGATTCCTGGTGCTTTGCAAGGTCACTGCCCCTGTTCTCAATCACTGTCCATACCTTCTCTTCTCTATCCATTCAACAGTTATCTTAATTCTAGACAAGAAAGGAATGAAGAACAAAACAATCTTGAAAGCGGGGCAGCGCCTATGGCTCAAAGGAGTAGGGCGCTGGCCCCATATGCCGGAGGTGGTAGGTTCAGACCCAGCCCTGGCCAAAAGCTCCAAAAAAAAAAAAAAAAAATCTTGAAAGCAATACATTTCTCCTTTATACTGTTCATTTATGACCAAGTTACTATTTTAAATACTGTTTCTTTATTACCATTATAATAAAGAGATAAGAGTTGTACTGTGGTCATTCAATTTGACATATTAAAGCATAATTTCTGATTTCTCAGTTCTTACTGAAAGTTTCCATGTGCTCAAGAAGAGGATACATTTTTATAACTTTGTATGAGTTTGAGAGAATAACATGTTTCATAGGCAACCAAAGGAAAAAACATTAAATTCAACTATATCAGAATTTAAAACTTCTATACATTTGAGGGATACAATCAAGTGAGTTAAAAAGCAACTCAGGGCATGGGAGGAAATATTGATAAATCCTGTATCTGTAAGGGGTTACTATCCAGGGTCTATAAAGAACTCCTCCTGTAACTCAATAATAAAAAACCAACCTGCCCAAGGGGAGGATCACTTGAGCTTGGGAGTTCGAGACCAGCTGAGCAAGAGTGAGAATCCATCTCTACTGAAAATAGAAAAAATTATCCAAGTGCCATGGTGAGGACCTCTGGCCCGAGCCACTTAGGAGGCTGAGGCAGAGGAAAGCGTGAGGTTGCCGTGGGCTATGGTGATGCCATGGCTCTCTACCCAGGGCAACAGAGCAAGGGGATCTGACTATGTCAGACTAGGTCTCAAAATAAAGTTTTTTTTTTCAGAAAATGGGAAAAGATAGCAAAGTATCCCAAGAATGGAAGAAAAAGTATCCAATGTACTTAGCCCTACTATGAAACTAATTTATAGCTTTCATAGGAAAGCTATAACCCAATTTTAGCCCAGGAATATGGGGAAAGGGGAGAGGGAAGGGAGGGGAGGGGGGAGGGTAGGTGGAGGGAGGGTGATTGGCAGGATCACGCCTATGGTTCATCCTATAAGGGTACATGTGAATCTCTCTAAATGTAGAATACAACAAATGTCTTAACACAATAACTAAGAAAAAGACATGAAGGCTATGTTAACCAGTTGGATGAAAGTATTTCAAATTGTATACAGAAACAGTACACTGTAGCCCATGATAGTACTGTACCCCATGATAGATTAATGTACACAGATATGATTTAATAAAAAATAAATAAATAAAAAGAAAATGGGAAAAGAATGTGAATCAACATTTCCTCAAAGAAGACATACAAATGAATAAGCACATGAAAAGACCCCAAGATCATCAATCATTAGGGAAATGCAAATAAAAATGGCAATGAGATACTACTTCTCATCTATCAGGATGGCTACTATCAACAAAAATGCTGAGGGTGACAAGTGACGGGGAGGGCATGGAGGAACTGGAACCCTTGTGTCTCAGTGGTGAGAGGCTGCTGTGGAAGACAGCGTGACGGCTCCTGAAACACTTAACACGGAATTACCACATGAGACAGACACTCCTGCCGAGAGGACATACCCCACAGAATTGAAATCTGGGTCTTGAAGACACAGCCATACAGCCATATTCACAGCAGCACTGTTCAGATGGCAAAGAGGCAGAAGCAACCCCAGGGTCTGCTGAGGGGTGAACGGCACACACTTATGGACCAGCATCGTGCCTTCCAAAGGATGGAGCTTCTCATACGAGCTGCAACACGGACAGACCCTGACTATGTCGTGCTAAGTGAAATCAGTCAGCCATGAAGACAAAGGCTGTGTGATTTCCCTTACAGTATGAGTGTGGTCAAATCCACAGAGACAGAAACTGGACTGGGAGTTGCTGGGGCAGAGGGAGGGGCCGTGGGGAGCAACCGTGTGGTCGGTGGAGTTTCCTTTCTGCAGAGGGAGGTGGTGACGGCCACACGGCAGTGTGAGTGTACTTAGTGCCACTGGGCTGTGCACTTAAAAACGGCTAAGGTGGTAAACTTTGTGTTATAGGGATCTTACCATCGTTAAATAAAACAAAAGATTACTTTCCTTTCTCTACCCTTGATTTTGGAAATAAATCCGAATTCTGTTTATTGTCAGAACCATTCTTACTTCAGTTCCAACTAAGGCCTGGGCTAGGGATGGCCTGACTCCAGAGAGGGGCTGGATCGGAGCCTGTGGGCTCAGCTGGAGAACGGCTGGAACCTGGCAGAGGCAAGGCCAAGGCAGTCGGGAGATGACACACAGGCTCGGGCCAAGAGAGGGGAAAAGCCCAGGAGCGAACCAACCCTGTTTGTCAGAAAGGGGCAGGCCTGAAGCAGGCTGTGGAGATGGGGTAGCATTCAAAGGGAAAGTCTCACACACTTGGACACAGGTAGGTCCTCAAAGGTCAATTCCAGAGTCGAGATGGGTTTCCCAAAGGCTCAACCAGGCAACTGTCAGACGTGGAGATTTCATCACAGATGCCTTTCCCTCTTTCCACCCCCCTCCTCACTGCTGCTGGAGGAAAATATATCAGAACCTTAAGGTCTTTATTACCTAGTGGTCTGGGTCACCGTGACCTGTTTTATTTGCACCAGCCCTCCTGGTATTACAGCAGGATGGTGGAGAGAGAGGTGACTGTGTGGGGCGTACTGTAGATGACTGTTGAAGAAGACAGGGGATGGTGACTTGGCAGGGAGCAGCTGGCTGGGATGCGCTTCCCCGCAGGTGGCAGAGGCCTCCCTCATCTCCGAGGCCGCAGAGTTACAGAGGCCGAGGGCTCTGCAGCGAACCGCACATTTGTATTCAGCGCACATCCAACTGCTTCTAGTTATTTTTAATTCAGACAAAGCACTTCCCCGGTCCTTTGTGGCTGTCTTGTTTGTTCTGCCGGGCTTTTGCTGGAACTGTTATTTTAACAATTTTCTCTTTCTCTAATGAGTGATCTTTTTTTGCTTTGTTTCATGTTTCTTACTTGTATCTTTCACTTTTACCAAACGGGGACAAGGAAGCGAGGGACGAGCTATGGAACAATCTTTCCTCCCGGCCAGATCAGCCATGCTCCTTGCTAGACCTACCCAAATCCCAAATGCACGTCAGATCGGCAAAAGTTTAAACGTTGGGGCTGCCGCTACCCTTAAAATTGCTCTTATAAGTTATTCAAGAGGACCACTAAGAAAGAAAGCAATTCTCTGTCCTTTCCTGCATAATTTAAATATTTCATAATCATTTGTAAGCAATAAAATTAGACAGCTTGGGGAAGTAGCTGGAATAATGCCACTCTAAAATGTTCAGAATTTGACATCCGTAAACTGGAATTCATGGTCTCTGACTAACCACAGGATATAGACAATTCACTTGAGAAACCCAGGCCACAAACGATACCCAGAAAGTAAGACCCCCTCTAGAGAACAGTCAGGGAAGGTTAAATGCATGGCTGGGGTCTCTCTGCGGAGACAGCCCCTGTCGTGCTGTCCTGCCTTCCAGCCACCTGGAAGGACTGGAAGGGAAGACTTTAAAAGAACATTAGTGCTGTGCAGACACTGCCTGTCGCCTTGCTTTAAAACATTATTCCTTTAACACGCTGGAACATGCCACTGTTAGAATACTGTGGGACGCTGGCTCCAGCATGGCCGGGCCAGTGACCTTCTCTGTCCACTCAGCCACGTTCCACTCCACGTCCCCCCTGAAAGCCTTCCCTGTCCTGGCACACCCAGGTGAGAAGGGCCCTAACCTATTTGGTACTTGAAAACAGGGACAACATTCCAGATGGGCTTAGGTCCCTGGGAAGCAAACTGCATCACTAACTCACCCACCCAGTAATTTCTCATCACATTTCTCCATCCCTCTCTCCTCTCCTGAAGTTGCCGCCGGACTGCTGGTCCGACTGCAATAGAAATGTGGTTCCACCTCTTAATTCTAACGTTTCCCTTCTAACATTGCAGGTTTATCCCCAGGACACTCCCCCCACCCCAGTCATACAACCTGGCAGCCCTGCCTTTTGCATTGTGTCATCAGCTACAGGGGCCATCGCTGTCACAGCTGCCGGACATGAGGGATTAAGGGGTCTCTTTCTTCCCTAGGTGATCCAGCCAGGGAGACTCGGGCACCTCCTGACTATGAGGTCACAGGGGGTCCTGCTGCACCTCAGTCCAGATGAACCTCGACTGTCCAGTGCGAGTCAGTGTCAGGAAAGCAGGCGGAAGACGACCTATATTCCTAAATTTCAGAAATACCATGCGGTTTTTCCCAGGCTCTTGGAATATACCCCATGACAAATCAACCTTTGTTCCTGGAATGTGGCAAAAAGGACGTCCCTCAAAGAGAGTGGCGTCTACCCCAGTATCACTCTACTGCCCTATAATGAGTCCTTTAGTTTTTGACATTTTCCCCTATACATATTTGTAATGGATTTTACATAATTCATATATTAGTCTCCTTTTAATTTTGTTATGTTCCATAATAGCATATTATTCTGTTTCCTTATGATATATGTTTAATGTATCACAATCCCACCTTGTACTTTAATATTAAATGCATCCATTTTATGTGGCATATTTATTTATTTATTGTAGAGACAGAGTCTCACTTTATCGCCCTCAGTAGAGTGCTGTGACATCACAGCTCACAACAACCAACCTCCAACTCCTGGGCTTAGGAGATTCTTTTGCCTCAGCCTCCTGAGTAGCTGGGACTACAGGTGCCCACCACAATGCCTGGCTATTTTTTTGTTACAGTTCAGTTGAGGATGGGTTTGAACCTGCCACCCTCAATATATGGGGCCAGTGCCCTACCCACTGGGCCACAGGCACCGCCCCTATGTGGCATATTTAAATTTATTATGATTGTTATATATTTGGCCATCACCTATTATTTTGTGCTCATTTTTGCTGTTCCTTATTTTACTTTGTAAATGCCACAGGTATAAATTAAAACCCATGTATATACTTTCCTCTTTCTTCTGAAATATGTTTGGAAAAAACTGTCAAGTATTTGGTGAGAGTCATGATAAAACTCAAACTTCTCAGGGTTCTTTGCATGAACAAATAAGTACATTCGAGCTATTGGTTTTAGCCCTTCCCCATCTTATCTCATTCTCAGTGTTTGGTCTGTTATTCTGAAACTTAACACTTTACTTAGGCCGCAGAAAGACCTGTGTTCAAATTCTGACTCTTACTACTTAATGAAACAAATTACCCTCTTTGAGATTGTTTTCCCAGTTGAAACATGGGATTCTGTGACTAGGGATTTTAGACACTAAATGAAATAATGTAACATAAAGACCACGATGATGGTGATGATGATAGACGTTCCCTAAATGTTAGGAACGTTCTCTTTCCTCTCTTCCTTTTACACTTTAGATCACAATTGTATTCTGCAACAGGATTGAATGATCAGAGATGTGGACCCCTCTTAGTGCTTTTAGTATTCCAGCTTGAGAGCTGGACTTACTGTGGTGGCCACCATGTAAGGTGGACTCCCACTGTGGACCCACAGTGTAAGGTCAGTGGCTATTTAGGGTTGGCGGGTTGCAGGAAGATCTTCCTTCCGCTTTCCCAGCGGATGACGTCCTGCCTGACGGTTTTTTCTATAAAGAGAGCTGCAGATGTTGTTTTTTTTCCTTGGGGAGTTCACGGTCTCGACTTTGGCCGCACTGAAACCAGTATTTGGAATGTTATCTGGCCTTTCCTTCCAGATGTTTTAAGACTTCTTCCTCACTGAACTTTGAAAATGTTATAGGTAAATTTCTCTGGATGTCAGTTTCCAGATTAATTTCCTCATATATCCGCCGCCTCTTTAATCAATTCTGGAAATACTTTCTACCTTTTTTTTTTTACTTTCTACCTTTGATGTACTCCTGTTGGCCGTCTGGTGGCCATAGTGATAGTCAGCAGTAAGCTGTGGAGCCCTTTCCCTAGGACAGGACACAAACCTAACTATCAAGTCTTGGACAGCAGCATCTCTGACGGCTGTTCCAAAATTGCTTAAAAGGTGCCCTGTGCACTGGTACCCAAGGGTAGCTTCCCAAGAGTACCTGGAAGGTGACTGCAGTGACATTCAGCAAGGAGGGATGTAACACTTTTTCTAGGATGAGTTCACAAACTTAATTGTCCAATCTTGTATTTCTACTTATCAATTCTAGTTTTAAGAAATAAGTACAGAGGTAATGTTCCAGATTTTTAAAAAAACTAATGAAAAATTTCTCCAACAAAGAAATTTTCTACCCACCTCTATCTATCAATAGCTTACCTCTTGAGGTTTTATCTTCGAATGGGCCTCTGCCCCAAAGATAAGATTGTGCTTCGCGGGCAATTGAAATGTAAATACAGTAATTATTTTCCCCTATTAGGATTTTACTTTTAACAAAACCCTGGCTGATCTAGAACTGGAAGAAGAAAAAGCAGAGCTCGGGGTGCTGCCTGCGTCCATGATGATGCTGGTCCACTCAGGGAAGCTGCAGTTAGCTAATAACACCAAGCTCTTCCTCAACATCTGTAAGTCCAGTTACCACATCTGCCTCTGGGCATCTAAACTAGGGATTCCTCTGGATTTTAGCCTGATGACAAGTTTTAGCATTGACATTATTTTTACATCAATCATACATTTAGCCATTTTACCAAATTTCCAACTTCCTTATATGCTGAGGAATACAGTACAAATTTTAAAAGAAAGATACAATACCTATTTGAAAGCTTGTAAAATATTATTAAAGAATACAGAAAGGATACTTGCACTGAGAAAGATGTGAAAACAACCAAACATAAAGAGCTGATTCTTTCCAGTAACACATGATTTTAATGCAGTTGTAATCAGAATCTCCAATGGTTGTTTCTCCCTCTCTGGAATGTAACGAAATGAGTTTAGGGTTTACATGGAAAATAAATGTCAAACAATATCAAGAAATATTGAAGATGAAGAAGAGTGAAAAGGATCTCAATTGCTTTTTAGATATTCAAACTTAAAATAAAACTATTATAATCAAGATAGATGGCATCATGCTGACATAGGAATAGAGAATAAATGCAGGAAATATACTGCAAAGCACGGAATCTGATTCTAGTTTCCGTGGAAGGGATGCTAGATGAAGTTGTGATAGTCAACTGCTGTTGACCTAACAAAATGACAATCTCACAAGTTATAACCTAATGTACTTTTGTTATGTATTTATGAGCATGAAGGGAAACATGCAGTGATGGCCCTAAACTCTAACCCTGATGACCTGGGAGACTGGAGGGAAGGGGGGAAAGGGGAAATGAATGTCTCTTATAGATTTTTACCTGTAATGAAGTCATTTCAATATGTGTTCAGTGTAAATTTTAGAATTCTGATAAAGATTACGGCTATGATTTCCCTCCTTTGCCAAATGCTAAAGAATGCACCAGTCAATATGTATTTATGCATGCTGTGACCATCAAAGTTCTAAGTAAAAAACGTGGGACTATGCAGGAGGGAATAAAGCAATTAGTCTTTAGTTATTAAAAAAAATAAGAACATATTACTTTTTTAAATTAAAAAAAGCTAAGAAAGAAAATACATAAAGAAAAAACCCTCTGAGGTTTGACACTGCTTCAAAACATGTATGTGGGGCAGAGTCTGCCTCAGCGGCCCAATTGAACTTTATCAAATGTTAAACAAAAATCAATTACTTCCTTGTCTCTTTCACCAAGATAGTTAAGAATGAAAACCGAGGGCGGTGCCTGTGGCTCAAAGGAGCAGGGTGCTGGCCCATCTACTGGAGGTGGCGGGTTCAGACCTGGCCCCCGCCAAAAACTGCAAAAAGAAAACCCAACCAATCTTTTGTTATTTAAAAAAAGAATTTCAGAATGTATTGACAACAACATCAGTAAAAATTAAAATCCAGAGAGCTGAAGGACAGTTTGGTTCAACACTTAAGTTGTCAACAGTTTACTGTCAACATTTGGAGTGACAGGAACTCTTTACACCGGTAACTGATAGTAAATGGCACAGCCACTAATAACGAACCCGATGAAGCTGGACATCTGGATGTCCTGTGCCCTAGAAACTGAACTCCACGGAGAATGTCCCACACGTACTCCTGTGTGCAGGCTAGGAGACACCCACAGAATGCTCACAACAATACAAATGCTCCAGGTGGAACCAATAAATGAAATGGGCATGTTTCACACACTGGAAGAACAGTAAGGACCCGCTAATTATGGCCGGACAGCGGTGAAAATGAGGGAACTACAGCCATGTGCGACCACTGGGATGAATCTCAAAACGTCATGTTAGGTAAAAATCTCAGCCACTGGAGAGGGAGGATGTCTGTCTCCATCCCCATCCTCCACTGCTGCCTGAAATCAAGCCATAACCTTGACCAAGTCACCCTTATTTTGACGTCCTGTCTTCTTTCCCTTTCCGAGGAGTATTTTGAGTATTTGGACTTGTGTTTTACCCACTCTATCTGCTGTGGTTAGGAGTTTGACTGATAATCTGATTTAGCTAAGATGCTTTACTGACAGGATATCCTGTATCTTGTTAACTAAGTCAGGTCAGAGCATGCGTGTCATTGTGAGCGCATGTCATTTTCAAAAGCAAAGGAAAATTCTAAAATAGTCAAAATAGCTACAGGCCCTTAATGATCTCCAACAAACCAAAACAATATGATGCTGAGCTACCTCATAGCCTCAAATAAAATTTAATTTACCTGGAGACGCCATGCAGGGATGACACCAGCACCACCACCATCCCACCTCCCACCAGCCTTCGAAACTACTAATCTCCTTTCTGTCCCTATGGCAGTGATTCTCAACCAGCGTGATTCTCAACCATGCGGGGATCCTACGTATGCCATGAAAAAATTTCAGACCATTAATTAAATTATTTTTGAAAGACATTCAAAGCACAGTAAATATAATCTTTTCTTTACTCTTTTTATTAATCAACATAATTTAAGTGTGCCGTGTGAGTTAACTACAGGTTCAAGTGTGCTCTGAGCTAAACATGGCTGGAAAACACTGCTCTGTGGGTTTGCCTGTTCTGGACCTTTTTTGGTGACCAGGACCATACAGCGTGTGGCCTGCCACGCCTGGTTCCTTCCACTCCGTGGGCTCTCAGGTTTCAGCCACGTTGCAGCATCTATCAGCACTCTGTTCCTTGTTGACAGCTGAATAACCCATCCACAATTTTGTTGATCTGTTCACCACTGATGCACGTTGGGGTAGTTTCCTCCAGGTTGCTTATTTATGGTAAGAAGCAGAAGACGAGGAAACCGAGGGAACCAGACTTCCGCTGTGGACTCAAGCTAAACCACAGATTAACAAACGCAATTGCCGTCATCCCTGGGGTTATCCCCACTTCTTCTAAACCATCCTGCCCCTGGGGCATATTAGTGGATGTGGCAGCTGTGATAACAGAGAATTAGAAGAATTTTTTTCTTATACTATCAATGAGGAAAGAAGGGCAGAGGGAATTAACACATAACTGAGTAACGTCCACCGACAGGGAAGCAGACGGCGTGGCATACCAATACAACATGACTAGAACCAAGGGGTCAATGGTTGACGCATTGACCTGGATGCGCTCAGGGCAATGACACGGGGACGGGGTGAGGGCAAGATCACCACGGGCGCAAGGAAACATCTGCATGGACACGTTCATTACAGTGACAGTGGTGATGGTTTCATGGTGTATGCAGTCAAAATGTATCCGATCAAACACTGTAAATTCATGCCATTTATTTATTGTATATCAATTATACCTCAATATAGCTGCAAGTAATATTTTTAAAAGTGAATATATGCAAACTCATCCGATGACGTTCAATATGTATGTGCAGTTTGTTTATCAACTATACTTTGATACAGCTGTTTTTAAAAAGTGTATACATCCTGGGCGGTGCCTGTGGCTCAAAGGAGTAGGGCACCGGCTGGAAGGTTCAAAAAAAAAAAAAAAACTGCCAAAAATAAAAAAAGCGTATGCATCCTGAAAAAAAGTATTTGCACAACAGATGTTTGGAAAACACCGCCTTCATTGTGCATATATGGTTCCAGTTAATTTTGTAGAAAGTCAAATTATTCTCATTTTATACATGAGGAAGCTTGAGGCTGCAAAGGTTCAGGAATATGCCAAGGTCACAGTCAGTATTATGCAGAGATCTTTAGTCTGTGCTCTTTTCTCTGGCCACATTGCCTCTCTCCCTGCTCCTACTACAGACCCAACCCTTCCCAACATTGCCCAAGTCAGGGAATCTTCTTGCCCCCAGGAGGGGCTTACCCTTTAGGGTGGAATTCCACATTTATTTTTCCTGTGCTTATCATGTTATGCTTCTACAAATTACTTCTCCAATTAAGGGGATTCATCCGATTCAGCTGATCTATTCGGAGCTGAGTGGTTAATCTAGATGAGATCAAGGCAAGTAATTTTGATCCCTGGTCAAAGGAATGAAAATAATTCACCTGGTATTAAAAGCAATCTGGACAGAACCAAGATTTGTCCACTCAACCCATGAGCTGAGCATTGCACTCCTTTGGGATAACAGTCACCCCTTTGATAATGGGGGGCCCAGGAACGTGGGCTCTCTAACGTCACTCCGTGCTCACCTCCTCTCGGCAGCAAACTTGAACACCAAGTTATAGCTGCCAGCCCAGCATAGGGGTGGTTTCCTGACTCTGGGTACCACCTGCCGATCACCCCCACCACATGAAGCACTGAAATCTCTCCGGTGTGGCATACCATTGTGTTTGAAGATGGGCTATGGTCTTGACTAAGTAAAATTAACAAAAATAAGAAACTTGATGAACCAATGTTTTTTGTAAGATAGCTAGCTGTATTTGGGGTCTAGGGGAAATGTTGCATTTCTTTCATGTAAGACTTTCCTGATGAGGGAGGTGGATACTATGCAGGAGATCCGCCACTTGCCCCTCCAAATCCATCCTCCACCTGCACCACCTGGCTCCATCCATCCCCCAGGAGACTCTCACCCTCCTGCTGCTGCTGCGTGCCCTCCAGGTAGGCTTGCCCAATGCAGAGGGAGAGGGAGGGTCAGTTGAGGTACCTGTTTCCCGGGCTCCCCAACTGCAGGGCTGTAATAATCTGACTCTCCCCCTTTCCCTGAGGCCATAGCTCTGCTCAGGAGGGCCCTGCCCTCAACCCTCAGGCTCAGAGGTGGTGAAGGCGCCCTGGAGAGCTGCACTCCCCTCTGTGGTCCCCCTCGGCCTGCCCACACCCATGGAAGCATTCTTCCTACTGAGGGTGCCAGTTGTTTCCAATAGACATTTCCTGAGGACTAAGAGCGTATCTCAACCAGAATGTGAACTTGTCCCAAGTCCCCTGTTGATATGAAATGTTGACACTCTCAGGGTTGGCACCAAGCCCAGGCCAAGATGAACAATGGCTAGGTGAGCTGCAGTGGGGACTGGTCAAACACCACACTTCAACCTCACGCCACGATGCACTCGCAGTTGTGCAAGGGGAAGGCACGATCACACACCCTGACGAGAACGGTGACGGTGGCAGACACCTCCACAGACGTTAAGACGGGGAAACAAACACCTGTGGGTCGGTCGGTACGTCTCGCTTCTTCACGCTTATAGAGCGGATCCCCCAGCGCGGGCGGCCACTTTGCATGTGGTATGCCACTTAGATTGCAGCTTTAAGACACTTTGGGGGGTTCTGATTATCAAAAATAAAGATGTTTGTTACAATAAAAACTGCCAAAGTGGCAAATCGGAGATTTCAGAGCGATGCCATCTGTTTCCTCTCCTTGAGAGGTCTGTATCACCTCTCTCACTCATACAGAAGTGAATGCTGGTTCTCGAGTCATGAATAAGTTATAACCTCGAGAGTAGCTTGTGATTACTTATGGGTGATATCAAAGATATGACTTCACTAGGAAAAGAAGCAGCTTGATCCTAGGCAAGCCCCGAACCACTAACCTCTTAGCCCCAGAATCACCTCCACGGTGTCATTCACCAACCAAGTGTAACTAGAGCAGCTCCTTCAGGGTTTATTTTCTTTAGTTATTTTTTCCTTGATGAAGCCAACACGTCATGGGCATGAATCTGTGAAGCCCGTTTAAGGGGAAGCACTGAAATGTTAGGATATTAGCACGATGCTTTGTTTTGGTGTGTTTGGTGTGTGCTATCGTTTGTGTGCATATTTGTTATAGAATAGGGCAGAACACAGAAAAGAGAAACCCGCTGAATTATTCTGAGCTAGCAAGGAAAAGCCTAACTTGTCTTCATCGGGGACATTAGAACAGTTGAAGGGAGATTCTCCAAAGAGAATCTGGGGCTCTGTGGAAGCTTTCACTTGCTTCTGGATAACGTCCGGCCGCTCTTAGCTCTCACTTCTTTTCCAGACAAGCAGTGATTTCATTCATTCCATCTTTTTCCGACTCAGTGTGACATATGAATGACACCACCTGACATCGGTGCCATAAAGCGCTTTCCTAGCCCTTATCTCAACGGATGCTTTCACTGGTTCAGATACAGTCAGGGAGAATATTCTCACCCCTGTTTTACAGAGGAGGAACTAAGGGCTGGAGATACAAGTGAGACTCTCTTAGTAACAACTTGAATTAGCTTAGGCAGAGAGTGGAAGTGTGTTGGCTCACATCCACTGGATCTGTGGGCTCCAACTGTTACCGGTCTCTCCTCCTTTCTCTCCCTCCCTCTCTCTCCTCTGTCCACTGGACTTCATCCTCTCAGCAGACTGAAATGTGGGGTCACCTGATTTTGACTGCCTTGAAACCAGAAAGGATGGGCCCTCTCCTTCCTCTGCATGAGTTGGAAAATTCCAGAGGAAGCACCTACTGGCTCCAGCCAGGTGCATGCCCACCCTCAGAGCCACCCCCTGGGGACTGGGGATGAATGAAGGGCTTCCTCAGCTTAGGCCAAGTTCCCAGAGCCTCAGCCAGTGCTAACCCAACAGACAGACAGAACAAGCCACTGAGGAGACTGAGGAGAGAGACAGCCACCTGGTTGGAAGGGACAGTCCTCAGTAACTTGCCCGAGGGGCAGGATCAGGACCACCACGGGGTCTTCCTGGTACCCCAGCCAGCCCGGGTACTTCTCAGCCTTTCACCGCAGGGCGCACTGCGCTTCTGTGTCCTCACAGCTGGCAGCAGGGGCTGGCGAGGCTGAAACTCGGGAAACACTCGATTTAGTCCTAATCCTGTCACTGGTCAGCTGTGTGACCATGGCGAAGTTACTTTGCCTCTGGGGCCCACAGCTTCCTCCTTTGTAAAGTAAACAATTCCTGCATCACAGGATCACCAAGAGGATAGAAGAAGATAACGTACCCCGGAGACTGTGAAGATCCTCAGAGAAGTGCGTTCCGCCTCATCACGCAGGCACTGCATGTAAATGTTACGCAGGCTAAAATTACACAGTAACATTCTTCCTCTGTCCTTCTCGCCGGCACTGCCCTCTCACCAGCATCGCTTTGGCTCTGACATTTTCACTCTTGCAATTTCAAAAGGCACATTTCAAAAGGAAGCATCAGAGAGTGTCTCAAAATTCAAAACTTAGCTCAGAAGAGACGCTCTCCACCAGATGGCTCAAAGCACTGCTCCCCTTTCCCGGACAGATTAACCCGGAGATGGAAAATTTCTGGATCATCCTCAAGAAACTGCCACCAGTGGCCACCTCCAGAGAGTGAAGCTAGAAGCTGATGGGACAGAAACTTTTGTTTTTCATTTCTACCTGTCCCTATGATTTGAATGTTAAGACTTTCACATGTATTCCTTTGATGATAAAAGCATCTAATTTTAAAATGTAAAAGCATGGTTACTGCAGAAAAGGAATACAGCAAAGACCTAGTCTAGTATCCGGCACAGAAGCAGCTTTTAATAAATTCCTGTTTATTGATCGGACTAGATATTTCTAGTTACCACTTCATCAGAAAAGTAAAATCGAGTTTACTGACATAGAATTCAGTTTCCTCTTGGTGAATGTATATATTCCATGAATGGAGTTATGAGGACTGTGCATTACCACCTGCTAAGGATATGGTTTTAAACTTTTACAAATTCATACTCTAAAAATGAAACTAACCCTCTCAATTCCTGGTTATAAAGCACAGCGCTTGTGGCTACCTGTCTCAACACTGCTGTCCTCAGGAGTTCACCTCCTCACTAACATCTTCTAGGAACCACACCATTTGACAGCTAAGGATTTGCATATTTTCTAAGAAATTAAAGGTTACACGGCAGCATATGCCAAAGCTGAAAGAGAGATTTAAATAGTATTTTTAAAATGATGCAACAGCAATGAAGTTTGGGTGCTGTGCACCAGTTAAGTGCTATACTGGTTGCCTAGATACATCTCTGCAGAAAGGTTAAAACCGTTGTCTCTAAATGTAGAAGAAATTTAAAGCCCTAAAGCTTCATAATTAAACAAAGGATTGTTTATGAACCCCTATGCAGTCATCCCTTGAAATGAGTCTCTATCAGGTAATGGCCTTTAGGGATGTCCTATGAAGATATTTTAACAAAAAACATTTCTATGTATGAAATTCGTTACCTGCTCACATTTCATTAAAATTAGCACCTCTGGACTCTTTCTATTTTATCATGACCAATTACAGTCTGTTAGTCTAGGCTGTTACGAAACTTCCCAGCCTAGCTGATACAACTTCTGTCCCCTCATAGGTAGAAGAAAGTCCAGTGTTTTAAATCCTTTAACTTAAAAGACAAGTTTTTATTGTGATCAGCCTTGAAGAGGATAGGCCAGTCTGTAATTCAGTGACAGAAACTACATATCTTAAGAATAAACAACTAATGTCTCAACCCCTAGAGATGTTCTTCTTTTATCCTTTTGAGAGTTTCCTCAATTAGTGCTGTCTTGTGGATACTTTCAATCCAAATATCTTTTCCTAGTAATGGAACAGAACAGAAAAACAATTTGGTCTAGAGATTTAATACGAACTTATTAAAATGGACGCATGGATGAGGACTTCTTCCGGAAATTCAAGGTGGGGAAATGCAGTCTTTTTTTTTTTTTCACTTGAATTTCAATCATTGTTTTGTTTTTTAAATGAGATAAAACTACCATATAAAATTAACCATTAACCATTTTAAAGTGTAGAATTCAATAGCACGCCCACAGAGTCACACAACTGTCCCCTCTGTCTGGTTCCAAGATATTCCTCTTAGCCACAGGGGAAAACTTAGAAAAGTCATCATTTTGTTCTCTGATTTAGATTTACTCTCGATTTTTTTCTCTTTGGAAAAGAATAAAAGAATCTGAGTTTAAATTATAGGGTAAGGATTGGACCTGTTGTCATTTCTTCTGGAACTTGTCGATTCACAAAAATCAGTGGCGGTTTGAAGCAGAAATGAAGCTAGTCTTGGGAAAACGCAACCAAGGATTAAAACTCCTAGAGAAAAGGACCCCGGAATCAACTGAGGAGAAGATCAAAATAATCACACCCTTGTCGGGGACCTCTTCTTGTCCCGAAGCCAGATCCCACCTCATGACTGACAGTGGAGAATCGTTTTTTGAGGGGAAAAAAGAAAGACATGGAAGAAAACTCCTTGGATTTACCAACTAGGAAAGTTTGGAAGACAGGAAATGATTAAATATATTTAAAAAACAAAACCCCGCCAGCTCTTTAAAGTCAAATGCTTATTCTGGGGAAGCTAATTTATTGCTCTTTCAAGTACAATTACAGTTCCCTTTGCTTAGTACTAATGATTAGAGGATAAACATCTCCAAATAAAAGCCACAGCAGTGTAAGGGGGGAGGCCCTGGGGCCTTCCGTGTTCCTACTCCCTGGGTCCGACTTTGCAGTGGATGACATGGGGCGGGGTGCTACGGAAGCTGGGAGGAAAGGCTGAACAGGCCTCTTTACTCAGAGGCAGCAACTTGACATTGGGTAAGAAGCTCCTGCTCTACAGCCAGGGGGTGGGGGACAGGGAGCACCCAGTTCTCAGAGCAGAACAGGTCTCCAAGGCATTATCCCCTCCAGCCCCCTCTCCTTGGGCTCTCAAGGTGGTCTTCCCAATACGTATCTCTTCTTCCAGTCTATGCTCTCTCTTAGGAGAGAAAAAGCTTAACTTTGTTATACAAAAGGCAAGATCAGAGCTCACAGGGCCCTGCCCCACACTGGCAAACACATGGCCATGCTGGAATAGATGCAGCCAGGGCCGGTGGCCACCTCACTATCAAAGTTATAAAAGTGTCCATCCTCAGAGGCACCGTGCAGGCACCTGCCGGTCCCAGAGGAGAACTGAAAGGGGGCAGCTGTATCTCCTGACCTCCTGAATACAGCTGTTTCTCAGTTCTGAATCCTGCGATGGGTTTTGTTGTTGGTGGTGGCGTTTTTTGAAGATTGGGAGCAGCCCTTTTTTAAGCTGGTTTGGACAAAAACGTACATGTGGATAAAGATGCATTTATTCCTATTTTCAACTCAAACCTTGGGGTCTGTATTGTTTAGTCTAATCAAAATTTATGGTTTAACAAGTCATCAGCGTGAGAGCTACTTTCCTCTGGAGCCGTTTGTTAGATATCTGGGGGGACCAGCGATCCTGATCTGCCAGGATTCTCCCACTTTGAGAACCAGAAGTCCTGAGTCCCAGGAAACCCCTTGACCTTGGGCAAGTCAGGACAGTTTGTTGCCCCTGCCAGCCTTAGGTTTGGACTGCAGACGCGCATTGCTGGAGTGTCTAGAAGTGAATCGAAAATGCTGGAAAATTTAAAATCTCCACCAAAGATTTCTAGCCACCTTCTACTGCAGAGAAGATTAAAACCATACCCCGAAATTGGCTACAATAAACACCATTACGGTGAAGGTCTGAGATATTAGGTTATTTTCCCTCCAATTTCCACATTTTAAAGCCTAATAAATAACACAGTAATGTGACAGGCAGACATAACAACATAAAATAAAAAAATCTCACATTTCTTTGGTTCTATTCAAAGACCCTTGGAAACTGTGCCCAGGGTTGGAAATAGGCAAAAGCCCCACTTTCTCTAGAGGGCACGACTACAGGACCAGAAAGTCTGGCCAAGAGAGGGGCCGCTGGACTTCAACCTGTCCACCTGACCCAATGCCGAGCCCTCCAAGCAAACCCAAAGCCTCAGTACCTGGACCTAGCTAATGAGAATGGTGTAGCTGGGACAAAATTGGCTCCATCCACCTCAGAACCCCAAATATGCTGGTCCTGTCTCTGCCACCCGAAACATTTCTACCTTTACGAAGAACTCATTTCTTCTACTTTATAGTAGGCAAAATAATAGCCTTTGAATATATCCATGTCCTAACCTTTGGAAGCTGCAGACATATAACCTCACTTGAATAAAGGGACTTGGAAGATGTGACTGAACCAAGGGCCCTGTGATGGGGAGAGTAGCCTGGTTTATCCAGGTGTGTCCAATCTTATCCCACCGACCTTAAAAATCTGAGAACCTTTCCTGGCTGAGTTCAGAGTTGGAAGGAAAGGTGACTGGTAGGACGACCCACAGAAATGTGGGGTTCAGGCTTTGAAGGGGGAGGAAGGGGCCTCTGTAAAAGGCAAGGATATGAATCCCTCCAAAGGCCCCCAGAAAAGAATGCAGCCCTACTGGTACTTTGCTTTTAGGGGGCGAGACTGCTACAGAACTATCTGACAATAGATGTGCATTGTTTTAAGCCACTGGGTTTGTGATAATTTGTCACAGCAGCAAGAGGAAACTAATACACTTTTCAAGGCTGTGGCTTCTAATGTGTAGGATGCCTTAGAAGTATTTTGCTTCAAATCTCAATATTTGACCAAGTGTTTTTCTTCTCTGCATATACTTAATAAATTTAGTACTGCACATACACCAAAAGCACGTACGCTCAAAATCCCTCTGACAGTATAAACCAGGTGTCCTCAAACTGCGGCCCACCGAGGACATTTATCTGGCCCACCAGGTGTTTTTGCTGCTGTTGCCTGTCCTGCTTAGCAGCCGACTGGTCCCAGGGCCTGCAGTCCAGCCCTCCAACAGTCTGAGAGACAGCAAACTGGCCCCCTGTTTAAAAAGACCCCTAGTATAAACTATACTTCCTTTTACTTGTCCACTCTGGTTAGTTTCTTATTACAGAGACTACTTACAGAAGGAGGCATGAAGCTTAGCTGAAACCAGTGACTTTGTATGAAGGAAAAATGCTTTTAGGTGAGAGTGGAAAAGGCCAAACACCCTTTTTAAGGCTGTGTGCTGAGACAGCGTGCATCTCGGTGCCTCCCTAGGGTGTCTGAATGTTGTAGCAGCTGGAAGATGCCACTGGCCTTTTGTGAGCCAAGAACAGGGACACCTAAGAGCACAACGAAGAACTGTCCCAGCAACACCCATCGAGAACTCTGTTCGGACCGATGTGCAGAGTTCAAGAACATTTACTCGTGTGAAAGAAATCGACACAAACACTAGACAAAGAACATCAGATGCCTGCAAGATAGTCTTTGTCATTAGTGGTATCTGGTAGGATGTAGGGACATCTCAGCCCTCGCCTGAAAGATGTTAGATCCTTAAACCCAGAGGAACCTGATCATAGGGTAGGAGAGGCCCTGTAGCACATGGTCTTAAGCACACACACAAGAAGGCCTTTCTTCTAATAAGCTCCAGGCCAGAGATTCTCAGCCCTGGCTGCAAACTAGAATCACTGGGGAGCTTTTGGACCGTACTGCAGATGGCAGGCTCCTCATCTGGGGATCTGATTCAGGGGTCTGGGTGGGGAATTTGCATCAGTTTTTCTAAACACTTCCCTGGACACGCTGCTGGGCACCCAGGACCCTGCTCTGTCCAGTAGTCACGCCCACATGGGCATGGCCAGTCTACAGATGTGAATCAGTTCTTCTTTCCCTGAGTCTGTCGCCCAGTTACCACCCCTGCCCATCTAATCTTCCAGAAGAGAGATCCCAGAGGAATTCTGGGCATCGTCCCCTCATTCATTCTCACCTCAGTCAGCAATGCCATCAACTGTCCCAATCCGGGCCAGCACCTCCAGACCCATTAGTCTCCCTTCTGTGTTTCTGCACATGACCCAGATGCCTGAGGAGTCATACCCTCAAAGCAAGCTCTGACCGTGCCTTTCAGCCTCCCTGCCCAGCCAGTGAACCCAACTCCTGAGCGCAGCCCTCAGGGTCCCCCTGAGCTTTACCAGCCTTCCGTCTCTGCAGGCTGTGGCTTCCTAGCCACACCCGGACCACTCAAAATCTCAAAGGCTCCTGGAATGCCCCGTGCCTCTGCGGGCCTCTGTGTCCCATCACACATGACTCCTTATTACTGGAATGCCTCTGCCTGCTTCTCTGACCAATGCTACCTCACATCACAGCTCAAACGCCCCTTTGGCCATCAAGCTGCCCAAGTCATCACCATCATCCCCAAGTCAACCCTCTCTTCCCCCCCCACCCCTGCTCCCTCTGATTGATGCCGACCATGACTTCCTCACAAGCTGAGCTCCTCTGCACAGCTCCAGGGCACGGCTTGTGTGTCTCCACCCGGCTACTCCCAGCATCTGGGTTCACCCTGTTGTTTACTGATGCCACGGTTCTACTGAATGTGCAACAAGTGTCAGACTCTCCCCCAGATGTGGGGGCAAACGGTGAGCAAGCCAGATACTATCCCGGTCCTCAGAGGGAGACGAGTCGCTGGATGAGAGTTTATGATAAAACGGGAAGGCGCGTCAGAGGGGTGGCTGTTTTGTCGTGTTTTATATTCCCAGTATGTAAAAAGTGAAGAAACGTCAAAAATGGGTGTCACAGTCGTGGCTGGCTCTCACTGTGTACACTTTACAGTTCGGGTTGTCTGACGCAGGTCACCTCTTGACTCTGTCAGTGTATTTCTGACAGATCGGAGATATCCAAAGTCCAAATTCAAGGCCCTCACACATGTGAGCTGAGGAAAACTGTCCCTCTTAGCCTGAGGAAGGTCTGAGACCCGGTAAGAGCCAGCCATTTGCGGAATGAACAGTGGGCGAGTTACTAGCATTAGTGCACAAAGTAAGGTGATGAGTAGGCTTTATTTTCTCTTTACCATCTTGCTGTAGCCACTAAACAGTCCAACAAACAATTAAAAACCTAATAATCAAATTCAATGAGCTGCTGTGTCACCCAGTAGGGAAAGCGGAGAAGCAGGTGGAGGAGAAGGTGAAACTGCCCAGGGTGGTGCTTGCTGAGGCTGGGGGACAGGGCTGTGGGAGTTCATTCTATTATTCTCTCTACTTTGGTACCTGCATTAAGTTTTTCAGGATGAGGTTCTGTTTTGCAGGGCAGGGGTGGCGGGGGGTGGGGGACCAAGTCATTGACTAGAGGAAACCGTGTATCCTGGTTTCAAGGTTGGTCACCTCGGGGACAAATGCAGCATCACCTGTCTCCGGATTGTGGTGACCTTTCAACGCCACAACCAGATTCCGATGGCTTTAGTTAGTCTGAAACCTAAGTGAGCTTCTCACTTAGAAACCCCGACAGCATTAGACTGACCTTTTGTTGGTATTGCTGTTGCTGCTGTCAGAGTCCTTACCACGTTTACCGCCGATCTGTTAAAGTCGGCGTTCAGCCCTCTCTGCCCTACTCTTGCACAGTCTGTACCCTCGGCATCTGCAACCCACACCAATCTTGTCTGGTGCCACGGGGACACGTTTCGTTACGGCAGCGACCTCACATCCTCTCCAACTCAGAATCTTAGCAGAAAAAATGGAAAAGCTGGGGTGAAAATTCGACCTTACCTATCATTAAGGAGAACCATCTTTTTTCTTTAAATCCTTTAGTGACGCCAATATTGGTAAAGGTGCAATGACTATTTCTTCTCAATAAAACATCACACGTTTGAGCGTGCGCACCTGGAGGACCACTTATTTTCTTTCCTCTTGAAGTTCTGCTTAGAATCAAGAGGATTCCAGAAGAAAATATTTCGGAATTCTTACCTCTTTAGTTTCCAAAGCCTGAGGTTCACTGGCGGATCGGGCTGTTGAGAAAGCAGAGAGGAAAATGATTTCTTAAAAGGAGAAATAGCCTGACTCCCAAGAGCAGGATGAGCAGAGTATCTAACGGGTTCTGTAACGAGGGCTGGTGGTAGAGAGTGTTGCCGCAAGGGCGGGGTGGGGGGCATCTTGCAGGCTTGAGATTTGGAGCCCAGAAACATCCTGTTAACAATTTTTCTTTTAAGCATGGATCAGAGAAATAGGGGTCCCTTTTTTGTGAAATTCCTTACCCTGCAAGAAAACATGAAAACACAGAGGCCCTTTGAGAACGGAGGGAAAGCAGAATTCTTGGTGACAGAGGGCTGAATAAGAACAAGCTGTCCTCCTGATCTAATTTGATTTGCTCCTAGCAGGACAAAACTGACCTGCTCCGAGTGTCAGGGACAGAATCAGAGCACACATGATCTGTGTGCATCTGGCCCTTGAAGAGGCGGGAAAGGAAAAGTTAGCAGGTGTGAGAGGTCTGTAACATCCAAACATCTACAGGGGGTGTGGAAGTAGACATTGCCAGGGGCGGTGGCCTGTGCCTATAATCGCAGCACTTTGGGAGGCCAAGGCAGGAGGATCTCACGAGGCCAGGAGTTCAAGACCAGCAATAGAACAAGACAAAAAAACTTCTCTACAAAAAAACTAAAAAATTAAAAAAAAATGTCTAGGCCTGGTTGCACGTGCCTATAATCCCAGCTACTTGGAGGATCCCAGAGCTCAGGAGCTCAAGATTGCAGTGAGCCATGATCATGCCACTGTACTCCACCCTGAGCAACAAATTGAGACCGTCCCTTAAAAAAAAAACCAACAAGAAGTAGAAAGAAAGACACCAACGCCCTGACCCACCCATGCCCTCAGTGGATGCCGAGCAGAATTGGCCTAATTGTGTTTCATGCCTGGTGTGGCTCATATCTAAGAAAGTTCTTATGTAGAGGAGATTTTGATTCCTGAAGAGCTACGGAGCACCCAGCTCAAAAGGAACTGCTAACGTCTCAAGGCACATGTCACCATTCAAAGTTTAAAGTGTCTTAGAACAAAGAGATATCTCACACCCAGAGTATCATAACTAAGGGTGCAACTCACGTCCACAAAGTGCACGTCAGTGCCTCCACGACCCCATGAGAGACTGGTGTGCGCTGCGATCTCCACCAACCAGTGATGCTCCCAGACCACTGCAAGTGTGTTTTTAAATGGACTAAAGTTATTAGAAAACGAATTTATCATGATTAAATGACAGTGAAAAGAAAAAAAAAAAGCCAAGGGCAAAAAACAATCTATCTTCAGAGAATGAGCCCTAGGGCTAACAGGGACGAGATGGCACTGGTACTGTAAGGCTGTGCTGGGTGCTCTGAGTCCAGCACTGTCACACGTCACTGGGGACAGCGTGCAGAAACTGGTACAACCTCTCTAGAAAGCAGTTTGGCACTACGGACCACCTCCCTACACTGACTAGCTCCTTAAGCGGACCTAATTTTCATAGACCAGACCCGCACCAGTGTATCAGCACAGCAGGCCTAGTTCCCTATAGACCACCTCTGTGTGCTGACTGGTGGATTACAGTCCCTTGGTGGGCACCTCACGGAAGTTCTACTGTATTTATCAAGAGACTCAAATGTGTCCCCTGTCATTGTTTTAGTGGTGCCATGCCTTGACTTTAATCACAAAAAATCCAAACTGTAGACAAAGAATGATCTATGAAAATGTCAGAAATAGTGTAAATACCACCAGTGCGACCTCCGAAGTAAAACAGAAATTCCACCCGATAGAACGTCAAAACAACAAATGCCAAAGGTTTAACTCATTAGGAGACTGCATACATCACGAAAAGAGAAGAAAAAAGCATCTAACATAGTGTGACCTTGGCTAATTTTCTAATATATATTTTCATACACATATTTTTTCTAACATATATTTTCAACATTTTAAAATATATTTTTCTAATATATCACGTCTGTGTCACAGATGCCATCTAATATGTACAGACAGTATTGTCTAGTATACATGATACCTAATATCTTTTTGATATTCTTTTCTAGAAAAAGACGGGAAGAAAATACATCAAATTGTGAATAGCATATTACCTCTGTTTTACAGCATAATGGAGGTGGCAGAAATTGCTAGATATGCCCCCACTATCTGTTCTCCTCATCTGTCATGCTTTTATTTATTTATGTATTTATTTTTGGTTGTAGCTGTTGTTGTTTAGCGGGCCCGGGCTGGATTTGAACCCACCTGCTCAGGTGCATGTGGCTGGCACCTTAGTCACTTGAGCCACAGGTGCCAAGCCCTGTCATGCTTTGAGTAGAATGCTAAGCTAAGGACGTACGCATCAAGAATGGGCACTTTTCCCAGCTTCCTTTGCTGCTAGATATGTGGCCACCTGACCAAGTTCAACGGGATGATATTTGCTATCGTACACATAGTGGGTCATGCCCTCCCCATCTAACTTTCTCCTTGCCTGCTAGTCCTAGTGGAGCCCTTATGGCAAGTTACCCTAGTCAATGAAAGCCGAAACTCATGATAGAACAACAGGACGATAGGAATCTGGGTCCCTCCATGACCCATGGGACAGGGCCACCTCACCAGTCCTGGGCCACCCACTTCTACACTGTCAGCCACTATGAAATCAAGTCTCTGTTACACACACTTTAACTAAGAACTTAATTAATGGACAGGGCTGTTCTTACTTTTTATTTATAATTTTCGATACTTTCCGGATTTTCAATCATCAGCACGGATTATTCAATAATTAGGGAAAAAAATAGGTTAATTTTTATTTACTAATGTTAAAAAAATATTAAGCACAGAATGAAGTTGGGGCAACATATGCACTTTTTCCAGACACAAAAGGAAAAATGAATTCTGTAGTTTGAAAGTAGTTACTCCATCGTAAGCCGGGCACACACCGCACACAACAAACACAGCCTCTGAGTTTGCACAACACTTTAATCACACCTCATGGCACTTTCCTCCAAGCCTGTTGAAAAATAGTTTTAATAAGGAAAAGTTGTTTCAACCCTAAATAAAATAAAACCTGCTTTAAAATCTGGTTGTGATATACTCTAAACAACAAACCTTTAGTCAGTACGTTATAATTATCCCTGGAGCAGGCTACCCAGGCTTCCTACAGTGGCTGTAGAAACAGTTTTAAAAACAGACTGATACATACACTCCTACCTTTAGGGGTGGTGTTTGTTCTTCACATAGAATCCTAATGGATCACTCCTACATCCCACTGGCACAAGAGCTACCAAGTGTGTGCTCTGATTTCATTTTCCCCTGGGGTGGTGACAGATTTGCAGAGCTCACACAACCTCCCTGGCCTCCTTTGTGTTGGGGACCTCATTACAAGGTGACTGCTCAAAGAAAGGAGCCAGTCCCTAGAACACAGAAAAAGCACCTGGTCTACTTGGAAATCTGATCCGAAACAATGGCCTCCTTAAAACTGGTCTCTAACCACATTAGAATAGCACACCGAGGACCGTCTAAACCCACAGTCACGTTCCGCCAGTGGCATGGCTGTCAGAGGACCGTTACAGCCCTGTGCATGGCCCACGTGACAATCCACGTCGTTGAACTGAAGAGACTCACGTGGAGTCATATGGCAGGTAGAGGAGCTGGCCGCCCTCTCCTGTCTTCCCAAGAGAATGCCAAACGGTGCCTTCTCCCCTGGGAACTGCAGTGCCCACCCCTAGCCGGGCTAACTCACATTCAGTTACAAAGGCAGGACGCTGGAGTTTCTTCACTTCCCTCTCAAAATGACTGTGCCAGTGTATCCTCAGGGCTCCCCTTAGTTCTCTCCTGCCGTAGGCAAACTGAAGCTGGTAGTCAAAGCTCTGAATTCGCAGCTTCTCTCCCCTCTTCCCTTGGCTGGAACCAACGCAAGCCAATTCGACAGGCCTAATTACCATGGTAACAACATGCACCGTGATTATGAGTGTGTTTGTTTTTTAAAATGACTCACAGATTGTTCCCCTTGAAGCCCCAGACACACAGGTTTCTGGTTGGTTTATAAAAGCCATCTAAAGTTTTCTTGTAAATTCCTTGTGCTTATTGGCATAACCGGTACATGGAAAGAGAGCCCTTCCCCTTAAGGGTAAAAAACCCTCTTGGTTCCTTACACACTCCAAGATTAATCAATTTAAATGAAATTAATTTGAGTTTGTACACTGGAGATAATTAATCTGTTCTTAATTTAAATAATTAAAGTATTTCATAATGTAGTTTTAGAGACCCAAATGGGTGAAATGAAATATGTACTAGAAAATGTCAAATGAAATACCCTAAATCTCTGGGTTTCCTCTCTATATGAATGTTCCGTAGATGTGAGCCTCGTACCAAGATATTTTTAAACCAATACCCAAAATAAAGAATTTATTTTTAAAATGCAAACATGAAAGGGTCCAGACGCTTGCTTGGGAGAACTGTGGACCACCTCCGTTCATCTACTCAGTAACTATTATTTAAGACCTGTTTTCTAACTGCCTGGAGTGTCCTACAGGGCTGGGGAAGGGCGATTTTCTCCCCGGAGATAAACCCCATCATGGCTCAGTGCATCGCCTGCTCTCAGAAAGTTCCTTCGTTTCACACGGTGCCCTTCTGGGTAAAGCTCTCAGCAAGAGGGAACATAACCTAACAGCTTTATTAGGCTTGAGCTTCATGACTTTGGTATCAGAGTTGACTCCCCCCCGACCCCCCATAAAACCTTCCCAAAACATACGTTGTTAATTTGGGTGTGTTGATTTCCTTTGTGTTAAATGGAAAAAAAATCTTGTTTTAAAAGAAATTTCACATTAACCTGAAATAATGAAAATAAAAAAGTAGAATAAATTTCGATGGACATTATTTATATAAATCCATTTCACTTAAGTCCCTGTATACTAACACACGACGCAACCTTACACACACACACAACAGAAAACAGTCACTTAAAATCACTATCTCCGAATAGCTACCCATTTTTTGTACTGCAATCATTTTTCTCGAGAGTTTGAAAGGAAAACCGGAGTGTTGCAGTCAAGATAGGTGAGGTTACACTTGAAAATTCTCTGGCTTAAGATAGGAAAGCTTATTTCTCACTCTGTCTGCATTATAGGTTAGTAGGGAGACCTTCTTTGTATTGTCTTGACTATAGTCCCAGGCTTAAGAGTGCAGAGACCATTTCTGTCCTTCCCCACTGGTGACTGCCAAGGGATATGCTGACATCCTCCTGGAAGTAATGCCCGTTACCTCTACTCAGGTTTCACTGGCCAAGCCACACGGCCACACCCAACCAGCTCCACCTGGGAGGGGTCGGCCTGTCTTGAGTTGGAAAGGAAAACTGGAAATATTTATGATTAAGTACACGGATTCCTAAGCAAATAGTGCAAACCTGAGACTAACACGTAACCATCCCAGGGAACTCGGCTTCTTTGGGAGATTCTCTACTTCCAGGTCTGGGAACCTATGATTACTCTTGGGCGGTAACAATCACTTCTGCGGAATTCAGCAAGAATCTGTTGGATAGAAAAAATATACCCTGCTGCAGACTTGTGGTAACAATAACAATTATGCTGATAATAGTCATGCTTCCTGAATAATCACTATAATTCAAGCACCATGTAAATAAACATTTTACATAGATGATACTGGTAATTTTCCTCTGACCACATTGTGACTTAAGGATTATTATCCTTTCTCATTTTACAGATGAGGAGACTGAGCCATAAAAAGTTTAAGCAACTTGCCCAAGTGATTCTCTTCACTACTATATCACTGCTGTGTACTCCGCCTTAGAACATTATTTTTCTACACTATGGTATTTTAGGATTATTTTAAGACACATAATAAGAAACTAGTTGTACCTTTTTTTTTTTTTAGTAGAAATGGGGGTCTTTTTTGCCTAGTAATTTTCATATTTTCCGAAATTGTTCTTATTTTAATTTAAAAAGTGGTAGAGCTATTTAATACCAACTTTTTCCCCAAAGGAAAAAAAATAATTAAACTGTTAATGAAATGGTTTAATACCCACACCCAACAGCATTCCCTAAACACAACCACAACTCACGAGGTTTAAGAAAATGGCAGAGGATCAATTTGGTTCTTCCAAAAAAAAAAAAAAACCTCTAAGATGATAAAATCTTTTTCCTATTTAATTTTTTTCACAATTTTTCTTATATGGTTCTACACAGACCAGATAAATATTCTTTTTAAACAGAGCTCTGCTGGCAAAGCCTAGAAATTAACTTACTTTCCTGTTTAAAAATGCAAATCCAAGAGTAGGAGGCACTCAATCATTTATTACAGGAGAAGTATTCCCACCATTAATGCTCAGTCTATTATGATGAAAATGCACAGAAATGCGCCCACGAGACAAGCAGTCACAACACTGTGTCTGCGATTCCACTGAAACTTCCTCTCTCACTAGTGCGGCCTTACACCTGTAGCCTCGGAAACACAACACCAAGGCAAAACGGAGGAACCCGGAAGAAAGGCAAGCACAGTGGGCCTGCAGACACTGCCTCCAGAAATGGGAAGTAGACCCCTGTCTTCCAACTGCAGTAGAACCGGCAAGGTGACCACCCAAGGGACTTTAACTGGTCAACATAAGGAACCAGGCCTGCATGTCTGGTCTACAAAAATTAAGTCAACTTAAAGAGGTGGTCGGTGGAGGGAAGTGGTCAGCTAGGGAGGTTCTACTGTAACTTATAATCAGAAATTCCAGGCCTGGTGCGGTGGCTCACACCTGTAATCCTAGCACTCTGGGAGGCTGCGGCGGGTGGATTGCTTGAGCTCAGGAGTTTGAGACCAGCCTGAGAAAAAGCAAGACCCCGTCTCTACTAAAAATAGAGAAAAAAAAAAAAAAAAACTGAGGCAAGAGGATCTCCTGAGCCCAAGAGTTGGAGTTTATTGTGAGTTATGTTGCCAGCCAGGGCACTAGCCTGAGATTCTGTCTCCAAAAAAAAAAAAAGAAAAGAAATTCCAGAGATTATTCATTCTGCTCTTTACAGGTGCTATAATCAACAAAATACATGTCTCTTGAGAGAGAACAAGGTTTTCATTTAATTTCAACAGACATGCGTAGAACCCTTGGCGTCTCTAGCTCATTACATGGCCCAGGGTAGATTTTTATATAGACTGACTTGATTTAAATGACCAGTCAGGAAATCTCAATTTAATTATACATATATATATAATAATATATAATTTTATATATATATATATATATATAATTTTTTACAGTGTAGAAATGCAGGGCTGGTTATCTAAGTTAAATGCCATTCTTAGTGCTTTCTAAGACTGGATATAGTTCCTTCCGGGATATTTTGTCTGGAAGGCTATCCTTTCTGTCACTTCAGCCATTCGAATTCTGCCTCTGGCCTACCGAGATCATCATACCAACAAAACAATTTTTTTTATTTGCATGTGTGTTTGTTTTTTCTCAAGGAGAACTGAATGGAAACTCCATTCAATTCAATCACTCAACTCTGTTGTGTGATTTGGATAAGACGTTTCATCTTTTTAGCCCTAATATCTTCACTTACATCATGGGAATCACGGTGGTGGACCCTGTTGACTGCCGACCCGGTAACCATTACCCTTCTTCTTTGCTAACAGAACCAGACCCTTTTTTCTGGGATCTGGTGACCATGTTCTTCCCAGAAACTATACCATGGCCTCAGGAGGACATTCTCAAATTAGCCAGTCCCAGTCGTTCTATCTGCCTAGTCCCTAATACAGAGGGTGCTAAAAAAATGTATACACATTTTAAGTAAGGGAAAACTGTATTAACATTGTAATACTCAAGTCATAGTTGACTTCTGCAATTATAAGAGATGTAAAATACAAGGTGCAAAATATAATAACTTATCGGTGCATATTGAGTAGATTAGACGGATGCCGTCCTCATCTCATAGGGTTACTTTTTAGCCGTTTCTATGAAGAAAAGGCATCACAGCCTGTTTGGACATTACAGCACACGTGTGTGAAGGCCACCTAGTCCCTGGGCCTTCCCTCCTCCTCACTTCAGATAGCCACCTGCACCTTCTGCCCGAAGCCCTCTCTGCCCCCAGAGGTCATCACATGGCCAGCTCCAACCATTACTTAGGTCTCAACTCAGATGTCACCTCTTAGAGAGGCCTTCAGGGAGCACCCAAGGGAAGTGAACTCCTGACTGCCACCAGCGTGGGCACCATCTCTGTCAGTCCCTGCTTCTGTTCCCATCCTCCACCCGGCTCCACTACCTGCCAGTTCCTTCCATGGTAACTGGTTTCTGTCTGTGGGTTCCAAGCCCAGCTTCTTCAGATTTAATTAGTCCGGGTGAGACGGGGACACGGATATTTTCTCAAAATGCCCCTCCGTGAATCCTCACGTGCAGCCAGCTCTACAAACCTCTGGCTTGTGGGTTTTCTGGGTCTCTCCCAACACTGGGATGTAAGTTCCAAGAAAACAAAGAATTGGGTTATTTTGTTCATGCAGTGTCCATGGGGCGGGTGGAGCACCGCGGACATTCGGTTACGGCTGTGGGCAGACTGGCTGACTGCGTGTCCTCTGTGACGTCCCCAGCAGTCTGTGAGCTCTTAGAAGACAAGTGCTCTGTCCAGCCCTCTCTGCATCAAAGAAATGAGTCACTCAAGAAAGTTCATTAAATAAATGATCAACAACTTGCATCCCACGGTAGAAGGCAGGCAAAGGTGAAGCCAGACGTGACCGCGGTGCTCAAGGCGTTTGTGATACGGTCAAAGGAAAACAACTATGCAGATGGCTGTCGAACACCCCAGAATGAGCTAGATGCTGTGATGAGGGAACAGAAGATTTCCCAGGCAGCAAGGACTGTTCCTTAGGGGGAGGAGCACGAAGAAAGCCAGAGGGCTGCGCAGAAGAGGGAGACTTGGCCTGAGCCTCACAGGACAGGTGGAATTCGGCTCTTTAGAAGATCAAGACTGGGGGTGAATGTGAAAGGGGGAGCAGGAAAGTTATTCCAGGGAGAGAGGAAAACACAACCAGGGGTACAGCTGGAGATCAGGAGGGCCTGAACTAAGGTGCTGGCTGCTGACGTGGAGGGGAGCAGAGGGCAGCCCCAGCTAGGGCAGTATGGGAGATGCCGGGGGCTGAATCGGATTTGGGGCCTGACCCACACAACGCCAAAGCCCAGCCTTGCCATTCACGACGCCGAGTGCTGCTAGGCGACCCACCCAAACCAGGGCTGTGCGGGGAGGGAAATAGTGAAATGGAGTTCACAAAACTAAGGTGTTAGAAAACGGGGTGCCATGAGCAGTCATGAAGTCAGTAAGGAGGTGGTTTGGAGGGGCGGGAAAGGTTGTGTGAGGGTGGATTTGGACAGGTGAGTTTCACTTCCAGTGGATGGGATGTTCCGATGAACTTACAGACAAGCTACGGGTGTGTGTGAGATATCAGGGGGGTGAATCAGATTTGGGACCCACACAACAACGATTGAAATCACAGGAAAGGATTTAATTAAGGGAGAGGGAGAGATTAAGTGTCCAAAGAGTGGGATTTTGAGCACACTGGTCAGTAGGGAGCAGGGTGGTCAGCAGAGAAGTTGGAGAAGAGGTTAGCAGAGGCTCCAAAAGTCAAGGACAAGCTCCCTTGGCAGCAGATCTGTCTCATTCGTTTTTAATCACGTCATGTGTGTTTGGAAAGACTAAGCAAGTTCACAGGCAACGAGGAAAGGGGCCATAAGAAGAGACCAAGTGTGTAGGAAAGAGAACTATTGTCAGAGCACAAGCCCTTAGAACAGCGGTTCTCAACCTGTGGGTCACGACCCACAGGAACTGTATTAAAGGGCCGTGGCATTAGGAAGGTTGAGAACCACCACCTTAGAAAATAAAAGGGAATGAGCCGGAAAGTCCCGATAGAGAGTGTACTTCTGGCTTGGAGGAAAGTCTATGCTAATTTCATTCATTTCAGAATGAATAACCCTATGGTCTGAGTGTTTGTACCCCCCATTCATATGTTGGAACCTGATCCCCAATGCAATGGTATGATGATGTGGGGTCTTTGGGAGGTGATTAGGTCATGACCGTGGAGCCCTCATGAATGGTTTTAGTGCTTTTATAAAGGAGGCTTGAGGGAGGGGGCTGCCGCTGCCCACCCCTTGCCCTACATAAGGACCCAAGAAGGCTCCATCCGTGAGAAGAAGCCCTTACAGACATCAAATCTGCCAGAATTTGATCTTGGGCTTTCCAGCTCTAGAACTGTAAGAAATGAATTGCAGTTGTTTATGAGGTAGCTAGTCCACGGTAAGATGTTACAGCAGTTCCAAGGGATAAAGACAGAGAGGAATTCTGAGGTGGGAGGGAAGGAGGCTGAGGAAGCCTGTGACACGGGCCCTCTCAGAAAAAGAGAAAGTGAGGTCACTTATAATGAAGAAAGGGAATGGGGACCTGGGTTGAATAGCTTCCACCGAAGAGGCACAGGGGAGTGTGAAAAGTGAAATAAAAAAGATGAAAAGTACTTTTGAAGAACAGCACAGGCCCTGCTGAGATGCAGTGACTTTGGAGCAGAGCCAGCCAGCCCAGCCTCCGGCCCTTCTCTCAGCTCCCACCTCTAATGCTGGGGCCCAGGGAGGAAGTTGGGGAGCACCTCACCCCACAACCAGGCTGATGGAGGCGGCGGCAAGGGGAGGCCAGAGGACAGGCAGGAAGGGGTCAAGATACTAGTTTGGTTTTCCACTAAGGCATGACTGCTTACACATACTCGAAAAGAGATAGAAGGGCTGGTCCTGTCTTATCTCAAACCCTGGTATATAGTGGTACCACTTCGAAGAAACATACGATCACTGAAGTTTGAGAAGTGAGTTCCCTCTTTTTCAACATTTAATAAAGTCCTCCAGGGATTGCCTGAACACCGACTTCTGTTAGATGAACTTGTTTTCTTTGCTGTAAGCGTTTTCAGGAACCACGTAGCTCTCTAATACTTTTACCTGAAAATCTGAGTCTCCGTTCCATAGGTCCGTCTTTAACAGTTGAATGTGTGCGCCATATTTATGTGGAGTATCAGATTTAAATAGTTCTCTCTTTTTAAAAAAACAAAATATTTAGTCTTAACTATTTTAATAGTGGCAAAGTATTAAGACTTTGCTCTAATTTGGAGGGAAGAGAGATGGCATTTGAATTGGGGGTGGGATACTCATCAGCCGTGCAGCTTCCAATTCCAGGCCTGTCATTCTCCAGCCGGGAGGGGTTGGTATGGCCTACGTTGCCCCCTGGTCATTTTCAGCTCTTCCATTCTACCATGTCCCAGGCCAGAGACTAACTCTTTTTTATTGTCATTAATTGACAAATAATAATTATATATTTATGAAGTACAATGTAATGTTTTATCATGTATCTATTATGGGATGACCAAAGCAGTCTAATTAGCATGTCCAGCACCCTGGGGGGAATGTGGGAGCCAAATTCCATAGGCCTGTCCTGCCCACATCTAGTAAAGCTGGGCCTCTGGATTCTCCCAGTAATTTTAGAATGAATAGATGTGCAAATTAAATAAAGCTGGGAGTCATAATTGACAATCTCTCTCCCAACACAGGCACAGAGTAAGTTACAGAAAGTTAACATTCATTGCTGGGGAGATCTTCAAACCATTGAAGGTCAAAGGCTACACTTCCCCCACGGCTCACATGGCCTGCTGCTCAGGACAGCCTCCCTGATCTTTCTGCCTGGCGTTCCCCAGCCCTGTCCAGGCCCTGCCTCACCGGTTTGAGGATTAGGTGTGAAACCTGTAGTGGAAAATGAAACAGAGGAATTCTTTATTTAAAAAAGTGAAACTTAGATTAGAATCCCATTTCCTTAGCAGCTGGTCTCAGGAGTCCACTGTGTTGTTTAACTTCTATGGCCTCTCTCCATCATCGAGGGCTCGGGAACGAACGGTTAGTATCTCAGTCTTTCCTCCCTTTTCTGACTCTGATGCCTTTGGAGCATCTTTCTCATCCTGAGAAGCTTCAGCTCCGACCTGGGGAACAGAGAGGCACTGCGGCAACACGTCCCCACACTTCCTTGGGAGTCACCTGGCCCATGACTTAACTGGCAGGGTCATTTATGTGGCTGCAGGTAAACAAAGCATACCATAAATTCTGTATTGACTTGATAGTAACGTTGTAATACACTAATTAAAAGTAAATTAAAACAAATAAAGGCAAACTTCACTCACTGTAAAAAAAATAGGTTTGGATTTCTCTAGCAGGCGCTACACATATTCTCTTAACCTCTCCTTTGACTTTAAGTTACTTTTGAGAGAAGTACTTTGTTTGGGCAAGGATAATACTATCAAACACAGGAGATTAAATACTAACATTTATAATCACGAGCTAATGACACATTATGTTAAGAGATCCCACCCTCTTAAAATGTCTCCTCAATAATAATCTGATTAACAACTGGCGAAGAACTTGCATAGACATTTCTCCAAGGAAGATTTACAAATGACAGTAATAAGCACAGGAAAAGACGCTCAGTATCACCAGTCGCTGGGGACATGCAAATCAAAACCACAGGGAGACACATTTCATATCCTTTAGGATGGTATCATCAAATATGCAAACAGAACACAGAAAGTAAGGCTAGGTGAGGAAGTGAGGAAGCTGGAACCCTGGCTCACTGCTGGCAGGACTGTAAACCAGGGCAGACCAGCAGATCCTCCAAAAATTGAACAATGTCGTCACCATGTCCCAGCGGCTCCACTTCTGGGTACCCAAAAGAAGTGAAAGCAGGAACCCTGACAGATACTTTTATATTTGTTTCCATAGCAGTGTAATTCCCAGTACACCCCAAAGGCAGCCCAAATGGCCATCGAAGGACAGATAAAGCATGGCATGCACATATACCTACAACACAATTATCATTCAGCCTTAAAAAGGAGAACGTTCTAATATGTGCTCCAACCTAGTGAATCTTAGAGACATTACGCTAAGCAAATTGAGTCCGTTACAAAAGGACAAATATTGGATGATTCCACTTATGTGAGGTGCTTAGTCAAATTCATAGACAGAAGGGTAACAGTGATTGCCCAGGGCTGGGAGGCGGGGCACGGGGAGTTACTGTTTAATAGGTGAGCTTCTGTTTCGAAGCATGAAAGTTATGTGACTGGATGGTGGTGACAGTGACACGACAATGTGGATACAGTTCATCCCACACAATTGTGTACGTAAAATGGTTAAAATGGGAAGTTTTATGTATATTTTATCACAATAAATGTCTCCTTAAACCTGTGAGGCAGTGGCAAAGATCAACAATATGGTAACTTTTCTTCCTGCCACCACCATTAACAAAAAACAATGACTTTTGTCAATACCAGGCATTCACTCATCCACGCAGAAAAGCAAAAACAAAGCCTTGATTATCAACTACTCACCCGTCCTTTGCAGTGAAGAAACTAAGGTTGGCAAGTTCACGTGCCCTGCCAAGTAGTAAGAGCTGGTGGCAGGACCCCGAGGCGGCTCCGCCCCACTCCAAAGCCTACGTGCCTTTCACTCTCTGGTGGTCTTTTCTTCTACCCACAGAAACCCCTCCTGAATAGGCTTTCTACTTAGACGACAAAGCTTTCAGACTGAAGGGCTGGGCCTGCCTTTTGATGGAGGCTGAGAGAGTCAGCCGGCCAAACCCATTCACTGCATGCCCACCATATGAGGCCCAGCGCTGGCCGTGAAATAACGGAGTCATGTTTCCATCCAGCCATTGGCCATATGGCAGAAAAAAAAATCACACAATTAAAATTTCAGTGTTGGTTGTTCCTCTCATAAGCCACTGCATACCCTGAGCGAAAGCATCATGTCTTTCAATATTCCACTTGTCTAGAATCCCTGGAAACGGTCTTTTTTACAGCGTGGGAGATAGACATCCTTTTTCCTAAACATTCTACCATCATAGTTCCTAATCTGCTGTTACTAATGTTCTGCTTAAAGCTGAAATTTCACAATGAAGAACATGTTTTGTGCTGTGCAGACAATAAATGCCCCTTAGTAGTTTTCAGAAAGACGGCAGGGGACCTTCTAGACTGATCGTGCCTACAGGCAAGGTTTCATTTTCTTACTCTCGTGCGAAACTCACACAGATGAGCAAGGCGGGTGGGCAGTCTGCACATCCCCAGACAAAGCAGGGTGTTGGCGTCAGTAGCGAGGGCAGCCTGCAGTGAGCGAGGGCCGTCTGTCCGGCCCTCCCTCCCCACTTTCCACTTCCTAACACACACCTTGACCATAAACTCCCATAGGGGAGGTCCAGACCTAAGATCTACTCTCGGTCCTCTCTCCAGGAAGATCACCTTTACGTATTTCACTTTAGGACACACATAGGAAGCGGAACTGTGGAATCTGTGGGGTGACTTGTACAGCCAGTGGTGGGAGGGATCAGTGACCCCTTCAGAGGAGCGTCACGGCTTCCACACCAGCCATGCTGCTGCTTTCAGGCGTGGTGCAGCCTCCGAGAAAGAGGCATTCTTTTCCTTAGTATCTACAGAAGCTTCCTAGCTCTGAAAACGTGCTGCTACCCCACACATGTTGAGAAGCCAAATCAATTTCATAAAGACATTCAGAAAAACTCTAGAGCCCTCCACAACGGAGCACGGTGAGCAGCGAGGAGGGGGCAGGTGCGTACACCCTCAGCTGGCATCTGTGGCATTTAAACACCTGGATTTTAAAAATGGATGGGCGTCAAAATACGAGATTTGTATTATCTTTACGCCACTATCAGCAGCTTTTCTCTTTATTTCGAAAAATCATCTCTTTTCATTATAAAAACTTAGGCAAAAACCTTCATCAATGACTATGGATTGTTTAACTGTAATCCCTACTGAAGACAAACAGCCTTATTTTTTAAATTATACTACACTAGAGTATTAAACCTTTTCTCCTGCCTATCCTGTCAAAGGAGGTCTCCCCATCTCAGTCTGAATCCGTTAGCCCTGTTTATTATACTTTTACACATCATTCATAAATAGGAATATGTCATGGTCCCGGGCTCTTACTAAGAACATCCATTACTTGAGAAAATCAAAGAATAAAAAGCATGTTTTCATTTTACGACTTCAGTCCATCTGCAGGATATACAGGTTAGCAAAGAAGCTGGCTGTGCTTTTATTTTGTCCCTTAACTGAAGTTAACATCCACCTTTACCTAGAGATAAATAAAACGCATATAAACATAAACCCCATTCATGATATACCAGTATCTGATTCTGGACAAGTCACTGCCTCTAAACCGGCCACACTCCTTTGAAGAAGGATGCAACTTCAGGACGAGACCTACTGGCAAGCGGTAGCTGCATCTGAGCTTATCCTGAACACAGCTGCTCGGAGCCCAGGGAGGAAGACACTGGTTTTGGTGGTAAATACTGCCCCTCACACAGGCAGTGCAAGCCTTTGTTGGCAAAATCTAAGTACAAAAGGATTTAACCCCCCCTAAAGCCAAATTGCAGCCTTTATGCTGCAAACCAGAAGCCACTCGGTGCAAAGTGTGAAAAGGAGAACGCAATTAACACCTCACAGTCACCCCAGACCGGGGACTGCACGGCTGAGATCAGCCCTAATGGATTTCCATGCAGCCCAGCTTTCTCACCAGGGAACTATGCAAACAGCTTCTTGCATTTAACGTGTTGTCCTGGCCAGGGACCAAAGCTAAGCACTGATTTTTTTAAAGCAACTGTGTCATCCTTTCTCAAAAACCCTTCCCTAAGAACCCACCCTAATCATTTCCCCCAACCCTAAAGCAATGTCCCTATCTTCCCTTAGAAATCGGCCCCTAAAATCACAGGCGATGGTCATCTCCCCGAGTTACAGCGAAAACGCTCGCTTTACCTGGCTCCGGGCTGGTCGCAGGAGAGGGCTGCTCCTGTGAACAGAGCCGAGTGCGCGGGAGCCCAGCCCAGCAGTGTAGGAGCTGCCGCCGCCGCGCTGTGTGTGTGGCAGGCTGCAGCCAGGGACTAGTCCCCACCCAGCTTTGTCTTCAATCAACGTTCTTTCGACAGGAAGCTGTGCATCTCCCACTTCCTCCTCTTCTTGGTGGCTGCCAGCCGCTGGCTTCTTTTCCACGGCAGGGCTGAGTCCAGCGGTTTCTGTCTGCTCCTGGGCTGCTGACAGTGATTTCACCGGAATCCCCTGGACCCCTTTGTTCCAGCCCCTCCAGTGGTGTTTGTTTCCTCCCCGCCCCGCAGTCTGCCTCAGTGGGCCCCTCCTGGCCCCCAGCCGCTTTCTCAGCCTGCACTTGGCCTGTTGTTACTGCTGTTCTTGCTGCTGCCGCTGCGGCTCTTAGGGACCCACAGCCCCCGGCCAGGTTCTGCCCTGAGATGCGGCCCCAGCCTCAGCTGTTCCTCCGAACTGAGTGTGGACCCTCTGAGTTACCTGGCTGAGAGCTGGCAGCCTGCACCTGCTGCCTGCTGCTGCGGCCGGCATTCCAGGTGCTTCCTTTCTCCAAGGCCCCACCACCGAGCTCTTACTTAACCCACATGCTCAGAAAAGAATGACCCTGATAAGTATTCTTGTGGGGCACAGGAAACAAACCAAGTCCTGCAATGCTACCTTCTAGGCCTAACGGTGAAGACGCCTTCCTGAAGGTTCTCATAGTTGGAAGGAATGAGGGGAGGCTGGATGGCCAACAGGCTGGTGGGGCGGAAAGCGCCTTCAGGGCCTGGCCCCTTCCCTTCCTGGTGGGAGGTGGCGCCTCGTCATGGGTGGGGGCAGAGAGCGCACAGTGTGCCCGCCAGAGCTGCCCGTGCTGCCCTTACCGAGCGTGTGGACTTGGGCAGATTGTTTCACTTCTTTGTGCCTCAATTTCCCCACCTGGAAAATGGAGACGATTATAGTCATTCTCCACCCTGGAAATCTGAGGGAGGCTGGAGACAGTACCCGCAATGCTAACAACAGCTCCGCGAAAGAACGCGGGAAGTGCTCAAGGCACATTCGCTCTCGCGGTGTTTAGAAGACCCTGGAACTTAGAGACGCAGGTGACTCAGGCAGTCGACAGCCAGACCAGGACCAGAACTTGGTTTTCTGGTTCGTCATTTACAGCATATTTGTGACTAAGCCATGATGCTCTTAATGGTTTATTCAATTTGTGAGTCATTCTTCCCCCCAGTGCTAACACAAATTACTTTGGAGAAGCTACAGCTTCAGTGTGGGGTGGGGGCAGGGAATCCTTGCTCTAGTGTCCAGGCAACACCGTTGAGTTAAAAGTCCTCTTCTCAGGCATCAGTGCCTGGAAAGCAAACCTTCCCAGGCAACAGACTTAATTCCAGTCCTGCCTCGATCCTCCAGCAAGTAAACCGTCAGCAAATAGTAGAAATCTGGGGCTGACGCAGAGCGGCTCCCCAGGTGAGCCTGCCTATCACACCTTGGGGACCACAGCACGCCAACCTGGAAGGTACAGGATTTAATTTCTTTGAAATGTTCTGAGACACTCCCAGGATACCCTTTCATTTGATTTTATGTTCCAGGAACAGACTTTGCTTATTTTTTTCCTGGAAATCCTTCACCAAAAAGGAACCAGATGTTAACTTGCTAGCACCTGAAAATTACAAAATGGCTTGTTTCAAGATTTAAAATGAGAAACTACCTTTGAACCATCAGCAATCGAATTAGAGTAGCAGGAGAGGATTGGTCACACGGCTGACAAAACAAAATGTGAGTTACCTCCAATCAGAAACCCTGATGCCAATTATCAGGAGATTTCAAATGTAAATTTAAATATGCATGATGCCAAGTTGGAGAGAAATGAGAAGCATGTTATTAACGGTTGGAAAGATTATGGAAACAAGTCTTCAGTTAATTTTAGACCAGTGGATTCTGGCGTGTCACTCCAGATACAAATATTGTAGATCTTTAAAAATTTTTTTTCTCTCCCTCACTCACTCCCCCCTCCCTCAGCCGCTCCCCCCCTCTCCCTGCCTCTGTCTCGGCCATCAGAACAGTTGGTAATTTCTATTAGGCCTATATAGGAAAACCTCTTTCACACAATAAAATGAGTATAATTTGGCCTGCTGCCTTCTAATCAGCTCTTCTATCTCTGGCCTTCAGAGTAGGTTAATCTGGCCATTGCTGGGAGATGCCAACAAAACTCTCTCCAAAGCTAAAAACTAGACTTTAATATCTTTCACTTCCTGTCGTTAATACCTCATTGCTGTCAAGTGGTCCTAATAGCCTCTTTTTCCTGAGAGAAAAGTAAAGTGTGGGGTTGAAGATTGGCCAAGAGAGAAGATTAATCCAGGTTAGAGCACTTGGCACAAGCCTGACATGTACTGATACTAAATCTGTGCACTGTTCATTTACTACAAGTGACACCTCATTAGCAACGTACGTGCCACTTACTGACCATGCCTGCCCACACGCACTTCTCCCACGGCCCTACCCGCATGCACTAACGCCTTGGTTGTCTCCCTCTTCCCTGCAGAGGAGGTTGGCGCTGATGAAGAGGACAGGTGTCTCTCTCTTAGCATTGGGCATCCTGGCTGGGTCTTCCTGGGAGTCCTTGCATTTCATAGCCCCCAAATTAAATGTCTTACCTTCACTTGTTCCTGTGGTCTCAATTTCATTTAATGAGAAATACAAACCAGTTGCCCAGAGCAGGAATATAAGAATAATTCCAGAACTCTTCTCTTTGTTATCTCATCTGATTTAAAATTTCCCATCCTTTCCTAAAGGATCTCTCTTTGCCTGAACCCCTCCTCTCTATTCTCCTGCCACTGTCCCTTTTTCATACATGTTTTTGCTTTTCCTATATGACCATGGTGGTCCCTACTTGGTCCTCCAAGTCCAGCCTCTCTTCTAAGCCTCCCCCACCAGGAGTACATTTCTAAAGTGAAGGGTTGATCATATCACTGCCCAGTTATACGTCTTCAGTTGCTTACAGTATCTGGGCCTTCGTTTCTTTGCATGGCACACGGAGCCTTCGGAGATGTCCCCTGTCTGCGTTCTCACCTGAGTGCCCACTCCCACCTCACACTCACCTTTGCCGCAGGCTCCTGCTGGGGCCACACTCTTTTCTCCTCTGCATCTTAACTGGGCTGCTCCTATTGCCAGAAGTCCCCACTCCCTCCTCTATTCTGTCCCGTGGCAAACTCCGACTCTTCCTTTAAGCCTCAGCTTTTCTCAGAAGCCTCCCCAGACTATGGAAGCAGAGTCAGTGTTTCGCCCTCTGTGGCCCCGTGGAGCTCCTAGAAGCTCTGCCTCCGGCCTGGCACTGACTGCACTGCTCTCATGGTTTGCTAGCAGTGCAGCCCAGCCATTAGCATCCCACCCCTTCGCGTTAGGGCCATGTTCTATTTATTTTTGCTTGTCACGTAGCAGGTAGTTAACAGATGTTTGTATTTATGAAAAGGCATCATTGGCAGAAATTCCCAAGCTGCTTTTGTATTCCTTTTGGGTGCCTGGAGACTGGAGAAAAAGGAAGTCTCTAAAATGAGAAGTGGGTCATGGGGTAAGAAACAAGGATCCTCCTTTTTCTTTTGTGCGAAGTATCTGCAGAGAGCCGAGGTGTGTGCACACCAAATTCTGAGTATTTGTTACATGGGCAACCCTAAAAACTTCTTGGACAACTCCTGGTCCCATGTCTGCACTGAATTACTTAGAAAGAAGCATGGTTGGGCAACAAAGAAATAACTTTAAAAAATAAATTTTGAAAAGTAATAGAAAAGATGACTATTTTTTTTACACATCAGCTATGATGGCCTTTATTTTTTTATTTCAGATTAATATAAGGTGCATACAATTTGGTTACATTGTTTGCATTTGTTAGGTAGCCTGTGAGTTGAGTTCGGCCCTTCACCCCTACGCTGTACCCACTAGGTGGGAGCTTCCTGATTCCCCTCCTCCTGGCCCTCTCCCCTTACTTGAATTTGTGATTTTTCTCTGGTGTGGGCCTATAACTGTTCATCTACTGGTTTCAAATTAGTATAGAGTACATGGGATGCTCGTTTCCAGTCTTGAGATACTTTACTAAGGAGACTGTTCTTCAACTCCAGCCAGGTAAACACAAAAGATGTAAAGTCTCCATCCTTCTCATGGTTGGAGTACTCCATGGTACACAAATACCACAGTTTATCAAGCCAAAAAGGTAGCTCATCTCTACTTGCATCTCTGTAGGAACTCTGAAGGGACCAAGGTAAGAAGCCAGAAACTCTCATCACACCCCTTTCCACACGCTCTAATCTCTGCCACCCACAACCATCGCAGAGCGTCTCCTATGCCAAACCCCCAGACGCACTCTCTCGGACCTCTTCGCAATGCCTCCCTTCCCCTGCTCATCTCCTCCTCTCTCCTCCCTTGCCACGCCCAGACTGTTCTTAGTTATTTCAGCTCTTCACCTTCTCTGGCTAAGCCTTCCATACTTTTCCTTCTACATCTCAGTTTTACTCTCTTTTCTCGTCCTGTTATGTTGGAAAGGAGCCATCAGTTGTGCCAGGAAAGCCACCCGCAAGTGCATATGTGGGCTGTGGGGAAAAGGACTAGTAGAGTGGGAACAAGATGGTGGATTCATGTAGTTCAGGTAGAGATGAATCTTGTCTGCTCATACTATGCTGATGAGATGTTTAATGACTTGTTTAATTGTTAGGCTGAATAGTAATTAAGAATAAGTGAGTGGGGCAGCTTCTGTGGCTCAGAGGAGTAGGGCACCAGCCCCGTATACCAGAGGTTGCGGGTTCAAATCCAGCCCCAGCCAAAAACTGCAAAAAAAAAAAAAAAGTCTATTCAAAATTAATTTTAAAAGAAGAATACATAAGTGAATTATTGAGTTATACAAACAAAACAGAATTCCAGGCATTTCTCGGATCTGCTAAAGGGAATAGAAGCCCCTTTAAAGAGGGCTTCTAAAAGGCATAATCATGATCTATGTGTCACAGGGCCATTCCCTCCCCCTGAGATATTTGAGCCAACCCGCAGCTGTTAGGAGCCAAGAAGACTGAATCGTAATTGGTTTAAAGAGAGTCAGAGTTAAGATGGGCAGGACTCATCTTTCTTGAGAGAGTGTGGCTGAGCTCCACTAAGGAAAAATGCCAAACTCCATCTCATGGCCCAGCACCAAAGCTAGTAGGACAAGGGACAGGAAGAGAGACAGCCAACTGTTCATTCAGAGAGGAGAGGCTAACTAGGGGATTGATTGGAGTAGCATGAAGCCCCTGGATTCCTCTCCGCTCTAATGTTGCATGCAGATAAGTCTGTGTGTGTGTGCTGCACATAAATACCCCTGGGGAGGTCTGCTCTCAATGAGTTCAAGAGACTTGCTTTCCTAACACCCTATGAGAAAATAAATCCAAGTGGGTTAGGGTATCGCTAGCCCTAAATGGGGAGAGGAAGGAGAAGGGCAAGGAGGTGCAGGTAGAGGACGTTGAGGTGGGGGGATAAGAATGGGAAGAGCTGACCCCAAGCATGGCAACGGGCACAGAGGGGTACTGCAGGAGATGAGCACAGAGACAGACCCAGAGCTGGAGGCAGGTTAAGCAAGAGCCATAAAGACAGGGATCTGCGTTCCACCAATCTTCCCCAGAGGGGGTTCACCAGGTTTTGCAAGAATGAGGTCAAACAACTCCCCAGGCAGGTCTCAAGTTCTGGTCTTCCAATGTGCAGAAAAAATCCTAGGCAGCATGTGGTGGTGTGCACCTGTAGTCCCAGCTGCTCAGAGGCCAAAGAGGGAGGATTATTTGAGCCCAGGAGTTTGAGACCAGCCCGGGCAATGGCGTGAGACCCTGTCTCAAAAATAAATATCGACAAATAAATAAAATAAGTTCCCAACCCTACCTCCACCAGGAGAAGCTGGAGCTGGGCTATTGATTAGGGTCAGATGAAAAAGTTTAAGCCAAGTGCATTATAAAAACAGAAAGAGTAATTTTGCAAAATAGAATTTATCCTTTCTAAAAAGTCCTTGAAGATCGATACTGAAATTTAGGGACAACAGGAAACAAGCAATAAAAATCAAGAGGGGGTCAGCACCAAAGTATGGCAGGGGTTAGAGAACACTGTGCACTAGCAAAGCTTTGGAAAAACAATTCTTCAAAAAGATGTCAGAATGAAAGGGTACGAATCAGTGAGATTAATATAACACAAGTAAATCATTTTGAAGTGGCTTGAAAGAAAAGCCATACGACAATAATGCAAGGCAGAAAGGCAGGACTTAATTTTTCTGTGCCAAAAATGTAGACCAGAGAGCATGATCTATTTTGACAGTAAAGAGGTTGGCAAAAGAGGCTGGGGAATGAAGAGGGATCTTTGAAGGCATTCTGTCTTCGTGTCTGTGTTGATTTCCCTATTGTAAAAGGTTTTCATAATTTTTCTTGTGACCTTCCTTGGTTCTCTCAGCGCTACTCTTCATCTAAGTGTTAAGATTGCCATTTTGAATTTTTCTATGATAGAATTACAGAGACAGAACCGTGGGAATCGGGGAGGGAATGGTGATGTTAGGTGTTGGCTAGTGAATGAGTCTCTCCTACCAGAGTCTACTAGAGACTAACACTGGACTGACTGACGACTCCCCAGGGCCAGGGTAGGGTCTCCTGTCTCTGCACACTCAGCACCTGGCACGGCACTTGGCTCACTGGCTGCCTGTGCTCGGTACGTTTGTTAACCTTAATTGAATCTAAATAATTAGGACCCATGGGAGAAAGTTATGAGTACAACTGACCATTTTGAAAACATAAGGACATAAATCTTATGACATCAGCTAAAATTCTAAGACAATGAGCAAACGATCACCAATACTGCTTAATATATTACGAAAACTGTCCTCAGAAATTTATAAATGAGGGTGGGCATGGGAGCTTATGCCTGTAATCCTAGCACCTTGGGAGGCTGGGGTGGGAGGATCACTTGGGGTCAGGAGTTCAAAACCAGCCTGAACAATACATAGCAATGACCCTGTCTCTACAAAAAATAAAAAAGGTTTATTTGGCATGGTAGCACATACTTGTAGTCTCAGCTACTTAGGACAGTGAGGCAGGATGATCACTTCAGCCCAGAGCCCAGAAGTTCTGGGGTGTTGGGGGTGTAGTGAGCTGTGATCACCCTACTATATTCCAGCCTGGGTGGCAGAGTAAGACCTTGAAGCCCTGTTTGGAAGGAAATGGAAAGGAAGAGAAGGGAATGGAAGAGAAGGGAGGGGAGGGGAAGGGAAAGGAAGGGCAGGGGAAGACAAGGGAGGGGAGGGGAATTCAAAAAATAAGAGGATGCGGCAAGGAGGAAAATAAGACGTTGATTTTGAAAACGGAAAGTTGCCAACAGGACAAATCCATTCTATTAGATACTAATGAAGTCCCACTTTATATGTAGAAAAGTCTTATGAAGGAGAATGTTGTCCATCGATCACGCTTCTTGTAAATTTGTGGACTCTGAAGATACATGTTCAGTGTTATAAAACACTGCATATAACTTCCCATGAAATCTTGCTAAAATGATTTCAGTTACTTTAGCAAGAAGTTATTCCATATTCTTTTAATACGACTGGTATGATTACAGTAGGAAATTTTGACAGAGAAGAACCGTGGTACATAGTAAATTTGGAAGTCTCAAATTATTGACTGGGCAAAAATAATCCAGAAATAAAGGTCTTTAGCAAGTTACTATTTTTACTTGTGGGTAAAAATGGCAAATTACTATGTTGACCACGGGGTTAGGGATCCCCTCCTCCACAAATTAGCACACCTTGTATCCCACTGCATGTTTACTGTTCTCTACCTCTGGGAACTCCTAGGGCACCTGTGGGACTCAGTGCTGTCATCTCCAGTACCTCGCTCTGGGTTCAGTAGGTGTGTAATAAATCTTCCTTGCATATGAATAAAGACAAAAGCATGACAAGTAAGGTGCAGGGATTCATTTCAGGAGGAAGACTATAAGCCAAAGACCTGTAGATTTGTAACTCTTAAAACATTAATAAAGTCCCATCGCATTTTGTGAATACAGCAAATTTATTATTTTTTTTCCAAATGAAAAGAGTAACATGCTCCATACCTGTCATTATCATTGATTCTCTCCTAGTTCAAAATGTTAAAATTTACCCAGACCAAAGCCAAGTCATTCGTTCACTATTAAAATATTGATATGTATTTCTTGCTCCCATCCCCCAATATTTGCATTTAGAAAGTAGATTTAACTTAAAATCAACAGCACACAGATGACTAAATGAACCCTTCCCAAAGTCTATAAACATACCTGGCACAGAGGGATCTGCGTGGGAAACTGTCACCTGTGTCCTTCCTCGGGATTACGTACATCAGTGGTTTTATAGGTGAGAGAGGGGGCAATATCAACAAATAATACAGTCAAGAGAGAACAGTGTTGCTCACACCCATAGCTAAGATCACATTAGAGAAAAATGAGATTTCAAGGAAGAAGTTAAAGTGTTCCAAATGAGTGAAGTTGCTTCATCTAATTATGGGTGAGATGGCTTCCCATTTTACTCTGGAATATAGTTTAAGGAAAACCTTCAAAGACCTGCTGTCTACACCAGTCATCAGATGGGAAAGTCAAAATACTTCTCTACCCTTAAATTTCTAGGGAGATAACTGTGTGCTTCCCTTGACTACCCAGGGTCTTGATGATACCTGGTACATTGTAAGCACTCATTAAGTCTTTGCTAAATGAGTGAACTTCACAAGAACAACAAACTCACTGTTCCTGTTTATACTATAGGTGACTGGGTTTAGCATCGGTTAAGAGTCAAAAGCTGCTGGCTTTGGTACCAAAGGTGAAACTAGGGTCATTTCATGCCCACAGGGTTTGCGGTGGAGACTTCCCCGTACTTTGTGTGGGATGGTAGGGGTGCATACATGGCATTGAGTTACGTCTTTTGACAACCAGCTTGTCTCCCCAACTCCAAAGGAACCCATGTTACAGCATGAGGGACTGTTTCTCCTACTAGGAATCTGGAAGCGTTGACTGACATACACTCTCCGGGGCTGATGGAAGAGAAATATTGTTCTTCTCCCTACTCCGGATGCAAGTGCAGCTGCTCCTTCTTATAATCAATCGATCAGGACAACACGGCATCTGTGGGCTTCGCACTTTCCCTGTGCCCAGAGGAGATGTTTTTCTGCTTGTGGGCCTCTTCTCGTTCTCCAGTCGTCAGTGACCACAGGTCAGCAATCTTTCCAGTCCCACATACGCCACAGAAGACAAGAAACGTTCACAGGCGCCCTTGGCAGATTGCAGAAATGAACAGAAGGAGAATGACGGAAAAGAATTAGGAAAGGTTTTTCTCATGAGAGTTATTTTTTAAATAAGATCTCTGAAAAGACAACGCAAACGAGAGCCACACAAACAAGAGGTAATATCATTTAGTTTAAGAGAATTATGAAGACTTCCTTCTAAATTTAAGGGAGTAAACAAAAAATAAAATAATAAGACCTCAAAGGAACAGCCAAATAAAAATAACAGAAGCAGAGAGGGGGGAAAAGGACCAAGAGGCAATTATGTGGTTGATAAAGCTCCCAGAAGCAAAATCCAAATCCATTGAGTAGTAATATTCTGGGGGAGTCGTGGGGGGGGAGGGATTTTAGTTTTAAAAGGGTGCAGATATTACTGAAATTGGCCATGCAAAAGCATTACTTTTTATCTAAAATTAGGTATAACTTATGCATTCAAATACACAAATATTTATTGAAAGCTCACGAGGTCCCAGCAGGAAAATAAAATAGCCTAAGTCTCTTATTCATGGAGTTTAATGATATTGGGGGAATCCAAAAATAAAATGGTTAATGTGTCAGGTCGCATTAAGTTTTGTGAAGGTAAATAAAAAAGAGTGAAGGGGAACAGAGTGGCAGGAATGCAAACAATGTATTAAGTCAGACAGTCCCAACACTCTTACCTCACCATTTTCATTCATTCTCCTTTTTTTTGCTTGGCTCTGCGCCCATGGTATCACCGAGATAGCCCTCAATTACTTTTGGCTCCTGCTATCCATACCCTGTTTGGTCTTTTCCCCCTAGGACTCAGAATTGATGTGTATGATGAATAGAATGTGGCTAGGTGACACTGTGTGATTTTAAAGGCTAGGTCATATAAAACCCTATAGCTCCCACCGTGGCCTCTTCAGTCCCTCACTCTGGGGAAAGCCAGGTGCCATGCCGTGGCCCAGCCCATGGCAGGAGGATGTCAGATCTACCAACCAGCAGCAGCTTGCCAGCCGTGAAAGTGAGCCAGTTGGGAAGGAGATCCTCCAACCCCTAGCAAGCCTTCAAATAACTGACATTTTGACTGTAATCCCAAGTGACACCAGGGGCTGAAAATATCAAGATAAAATAATCCCAAATTCCTGAGCTGCAGAAACTTAATAGTAAGTATTTATTTTCCAAGCCACTGTGTTTTGTGGTTATTTTTCTATTCAACAATAACATATATAGCCCTCAACACTACGTTACCCGGGCTCCTTTGGCTTCTAGGCTCTATCTGTGTTTGGCCAATGGGTAGAAAGCGAGGACAATGTATTTATTCCTCAGCTCTTGGCTGTGCTCCTGGTTTCCTTCCTGGATAACCACAACAGCTTCCCCCATCACCCACAGGGCTCTCCTTAAGCCTGGCCGTGCCATCCAGGCCGTCGGATCTTGCTGCTATGTTTCCTCAACCTTGCACGAACCTCTGTAACTAGTCCCCGCCTTCCCCTAAAAATTGTGTGTCTTCTATTTCCCACCAAGACCCAGCCTGTGACAAAAGTACTCCAGTAGGAGAGGATATTTGGACAGAGACACGAAGAAAGTGGGAGAAGAAGCTTCTTAATATCTGGGAAGAGCGATGTCAGCAAGTGCCATGCCTTCCCCTGAGACTGGCCCATGCTGGATGTGTCCAGGAGCAGTGAGGAGGTCGGTGTGGACAGAGCAGAACGCACAGATTGGGTCCAGGGACCGCCAGCAGTCAGGGCCATACCCAGTAGAGTTTGGTGGGTCATGGTTGTAACCTGGGTGTGAGGTACAGCCAGGGGATGGGGTGGGAAATGGTCTGAACAGGGGTATGGCAAGAACTGAGTGGGGTCTGCTCATGAGACCCTGGTGTAGGTAGCCAAAATGGAAGCTTTTAGGGTTGAGATTTAGACAGATGGTATTGGCGTGGACTGGGATGACAGATGGTAAAGGTGGTGAAAAGCCGCTGGATCTGGATAGATGCTGCCAGTAGGGCTGTGAGAATTTGCCGCTGAAGTGGACGTGAGGGAAGGCAAGTGAGGAGGACTCCACAGCCAACAGGCCTGTGGAGCTACTGATGCCGACGGAGAGAGGGCGAAGGGGGCGGTTTGGAGGCAGAACTGGAGGAAATCAAGAATTTGCTCATCTCAACCTCAGGAAAAGAGCAAACTTCTGCTGTTGAAAAAAAAAAAGAGGAAGATGAGCGGTCATTTCTCATTTTACAAAAATTAAAAAAGAGATCTACAGTCCTGCAGTGATAGTCCCGGGTCCCGGTCTGTTCGGATATTACCACTAGTAAGCTTTTAAAAATTAAGTAGGAACTTTCCATAATCAAGCTGGAGCTGTGCTCAGAGCCCAGTGCCTCTCGGAGGTCACGCAGATAAAGCCGGCAGGGCTGCACCCGGGGCGGCCCTCGCGGGCTGGAAAGTGTCACCTGCCCCGCCTGGGGACACGGGCCCATGGGGTGCAGTCAGCAAGTGGGTAACATAATCTGGCTAGCCAACCTCTCTGGGCTTTCCTTCTTTACGATTGAAACAAGACTGGCTGCAGAAGCAGCTGCGGCAGGAAGCGTGGCTTAAGAGACACTTCCGCTTTACTGGGGACAGCACCCTGTGGCCACTTCCGGGCTCCTCACACTAAAAGCAGGGCCGTGCCCGCCCCACCCAGGACTCTCCTTACACAAGGGCTACCTGCTTCGCCCTCGCAGCCCGTCCTCTCCAGAGGGCGCCTGTCACCCTGTCCCCTGTCGCTGAGTCCCCCCCCCCCCGTCCCCACCCACTCCCCGGGCAGGGCAAGACCCCCACGCTGCCCATCTCGAGCCAGCAAGAGTCTGTGGCCGTCTGTCTTGTTTTCGTCCTGACGGTGTAGACATTCTGTAGGCTTCCAGGAAGGGACACAGCCCGACGGTGACAAACCTGCTCCTCCTCCCCTCCCCCTCGGTTGCCATGGCGACCAAGAGACCGATTTCCTGGTTGCCGGGTGAGTGCGGTGGGATCCCCGCCCTGCGCACACAAAGGCGCCCTCGGAGCAGCCAGGAAGCAAAAACATATGTGTGTAAGGGGACAAAGAGCCGTTCTTTTTCTCACGCAAAAGAGGAGGAGAGGAGTCCACTGTGACTAGAAGCGGTGCTGAAGGGCACGCGTGCCCCCCGCCTGGAGGGGACTGGGGGGGCAGAGGCCACCGGCCCTCAGGTGCCACAGCCCCTCACACTCAAAGCAGAGCTGACATCCACTTAGCTTAGACTGGACACAACAAAAACCAGGTCTCACTGGGACTTTTAAAAATGCTCTTCCTTTGCGAATTTCATCACTTTAGAACGGAGATCCTGAATGCTCTAATTTAATATTCGGGTGATGTTGAATTTTTACTTCTTTCCAATAACTGGCGAAGTAACAACAAAACGCAGCTATTCTCCTAGTTTTTGTAAATGGATTTGTAACACACTTAACCACCCAGCAAGCACTGACTGATCCCGGTTTCTGTCGTTTTCACAGCCTGGTTTAGTAATCTGTGGTTAGTAGCATCTGTGTTGAGCGCGTGCACTGGAAAAGATCGTATCCCTCCAAATACAGACAAAAACCAAAACTGATAATTTATTGCCTTGAGTTTTCATCATTATATCTCAGAGTCAAACGGTTAAAAATTCATCTGTTTTTCTTTTCCAAAAAAAAAACCCAAACCTGACACCTTTCTGCCGTTTGAAAAATGCTCAGTAGGTTTCCAGTGACTCAGGCAGAATTTCTACAGGTTTATCAAGACACACAGCACACAAAGAGGCCTGCTGGTGCTTTGTTGCTGAGTTTCAGCGGCTCAATCACTAAGGCCTTTTTTAATGCCTATCCTGTCAAGGGATGGCACTGCAATGAGCTCAACTTACTCAAGTGGCCAGTGTCTTACAGATGCTGGAGACGTGATGTCAGAGACACAGCTCGGTGCCCAGGGGACTAAGATCCGGAGCCAAGCCCTGTAACTGCCATTTTAAAATGTTCTCTCCAACACACAGCACTGCCTCATCGGAAGCCAGCAAGGCCCAAACTAGGTGGGTGTTACACAGGGTGAAAAGTTGGGACAAGGAATTCAGACCTCAAAAAATTTTGTAGAATCTTAGATCCAAGAACATTAGCCCTGTTTATTTGCTACAGGACACCTCAGGGTTTGGGACATTTAGATGTCTACGGTGACCCTTGGAGAGGGAGTTGTGGAGGATATGATGTTTCCCAAAGCTACTTGACTATTGAGCACTGGCGCCACAGAACACGTCCTGGCTCTTCAGAGCATGCTTCGAGAAATACTAGGCCAGATTGTCTGGAATCTAATTATAATTTAAAGATATACAGATGTTTATTTATGATGTAAAATTACATATTTTTAAAGTGATTTGTTCCATTTAATACCCTAATTTAGCCCCCTAGGCAAACAGATTCTTAAAGGAGAAGAGAGGAAAAAAGAATCCCCAGTAAATTTGGTGTCTTTTAGCATATTTAAAGGTAACCACATGAACACATACATTTAAGATTTTTTTAAACCCTGTCTAGTAGGTGAAATTCTCTAACAATAAGCCCTATAGGAGGTACAATGTATTTTAGCAAAAATTGTTGGGGGTTGGGTAAAGAGGAATAGACATCAGTGGGACACGGGGGTGGTGCCTCCAGCTAGGGACCTGCGAAAGCTTCTCCTGGGAAGGAAACACCAATGTTTAGGGACCTCTCAGGACAGAGATGTCATCCATGCATATTTTAGGTCCTTCCTGTGACTTCAGTGAACTATAGCACACAAAGATGACAACAAGAATAGTGAGAAAACAAAAAATGTCCAAAAAGACAAAGAATTTAGAGAAACGGAAAGCCAAATTGCACTTGTAGTTGGGAGCTACGTGGTGGGCACAGGGACATGGAGAGAGAGACTGCAGACACTGGAGACTGGGCGGCAGTGTGCACTGCTGGGGTGATGGTCACACACCGGGCTGACGTCACCGCAGATCTATCTATGTAACAAACCTGCACTGGCACCCCAAACCTATGTTTTTTTTTAAAGACAAAGAGTTTCATCTCAAGCTTGATGTTCTCACACAAAGGGGAGGAAAGGACCCCTCCCTCTGCCAGCTGTGACAAATAGCAGAGCTGCAGGGCAGCCTGGGCACCAGGAAGCCAGTAAGGGGACAGTGACTTGGGGAGCCTCTCCTGGGGCTCCACCTTCCCACTCTGATACCAGAAGTTGGGACGGTGTCAGAGCCATCCACTCCCTCTCAGCTAGGGCTAGTCCAGCCTGACCTGGGGGGGAAGAGAGGTCTGAACCCTACCAGACAGCAAACAGGACCAGATTCTTGTGACACACATGGTGCCTGGAGAGTTGTGACACAGAATGAAGTGTTGTTGGGGGCGGGGTGCCCGGGATGAGGACAGCAGAGGGAACACAGCTGTGGCAGCATTTGGATCAAACTAGTTCCCGTTTCTACCTCAGCAAGTTGAACATGTGCAGTCCCACTGGCTGAGAAGCTGGGACAGCCACAAAAAACACACAGGGAGGAGCAGAGAGAAGAGCGGAGAGGAGGACGGGGGAGGTGCAGGTCCTTCACCCTCCATGACCGTCTTTAGAACAGAGGCAGCAGCCGAGATGGTGCCTGAGGACAAGGGAGAGGCGACGGCTGCTGGAGGCGGAAGGTGGGCAGAGGGCAGCCTGTTCTGGGAGCCAAGGCCAGGTGTGCAGTGGGGGACACTGTGGCCTGGGAGGGGGGCTGGGTCAGCTGGGGAGTGCCTGCCGTCATGTTTCAATCTACACGGAAGACCCAGGAGCCACAGAAGGCTTTCATCAGACATTCACCTTTCTGGAAGACCATTCTCTGACAAAGCGGGTAGACGCTTAGAAAAAGTAGAGTGGAGGTGAGAGTGGAGTGGACACGTGCGGAATGCTGAGTTGTTTCCATGGCACTTAATGGTCAGGTGTCTGGGAGCACCCGGAGGGGGGCCCGGAGGAGGAGAAGGAAGAGGCCCGAACTACCCCCAAGATGGTAGGCAGGTGGCTGGGTCTCCCCCCCTCCCGGTTATTTATCTGCATTTCACAGAAGCATCATCTCTTCCCTCTCTTACCCTGAAGCCCTTCCCTGTGATTTACGGTAAGGAGTGCATTGATTAAAAACACCCGAAATAGTTCAGCTAATTATAACTTAATTGGGTTGTTGGTCTCTTCTGTTTTATAATAACACCAGTGGGTCTTTGGCTGTCTGCTACCTCAGTGGCAACAAGGTTAGCAGCGGAATTCACCAGAGGGAATTGCTTTCTTCCTCCAATTTTGGCAAATAACTATCCTGCCTGAAGAAGGGTCACACACGAGCCGTCCCTCTGGCAATGCAGATCAACTAACCATCTTGTTATACAAATTTTGGACCCTGAGCAGGTCGGTGACTATTCCAGTAGGACCACAGGAAAAGCCACCCCTGCGCTGGGACAGCAGGTGCCTGGCTTCCCAGGCCTTTGGTTTGTATGTGGAGAGCCCCGGGGCTGGGCAGAAGCAACTCTGCCTGCCCTGTGACAGGCTCAGTTATTGTGGGGCGTGACTCGGACAGCTGTGGAGGAGGCAGAAAGAAGAGATAGCATGAGCCCTTCTGGTAAAGACCTGGACAAGATGTTTGCTTTCCTTCTCTGCAAAATAACATATTAAAATTGGATTTTTAGAAAATTTATTTTAGGTCTTCAACTCCAGACTAAAAGATTCTAATTGTACCTTTCTTTCATGAATCCCTGTGTCTAGACTAGATATTATCAGGACAATAGTCTCGTATCTGAATAAGCTCTTAGTGTCCTGGCTCTGAATAGCAGGATTTTTCAAGGATCTCAATTTCATTATGGCTTAGGGCAGAAGAGGGCAAATAAGCATGACGTCATGGTGGCGATCTGGGTTGGACAAAAAGGAGACAGCAGCAGAATAACGTACAGTGAATCAGAAACCAGATAAAGCAGAACGCTGGGAGACCAGATTGTTTTTCTTGATGGGATTTTCCGGGTAGCTGTGTATAAACAGTTACCGTCTCATGTTAAACATCTTTCTTAAATACCTTCATGTATTTTTTCATGTACAGACTATTGGGACACGATGTCTTCTTCCTGATGGAATTGCCATTGTCTAGAGCTGTTGTGGAGACCACGATTACCATTGTACAGCCCCAAAGGAAAGCAGCTCATTGAATCCGTACCTGTCTCTAGATGCTGAACGTCATGCCTGCGTCCCACAGTAACTTCCTGATTCCTACAGGACGATTGTCTCATTTCTCGCTTGCCTCTTCCTACTCTCCTGTCTCCGTGTGCCTTCATGTTCTGCTACCTTATTTTATTGACTTTGAATAGTTCTGCTGAAGTATTACTGTGGACTCTGCGGCCAGTATGCCTGGGTTCAGATCCAGACGCCACGCCGCTGTGCGGCTTTTCCACACTCCTGCACTCTTGTCTGTGACATGGGGATAATAACAGGATCAACCAGCAGGGCTGCTGTGAGGATACATGGATGATACAGAACAGGGCCAGGCTTTCTGTTGGGTGGGGTAAAGAGGAAAGCGGGTCACCTGTCAGAATCACCTTGGGAGACACTTTACAGTGAGCATTCCTGGGTCCACAGCTGCAGGTCCTGACTCAGTCTGGAGAGGGCCAGTCACAGCTGATTCCCGCAGTGCCACTCCACACGTGGGGGCTCCTGTGTGGCCGTCCTCGTTCTTCTCTCCATCTCACTTATCTCAGTGGCAGGTCTCAGATTTGGTAGGTTTTGCCGGCCAATTGTGCACCTTTCTAGAGCTGCCCATCCTACTTGCTAAACTGATTCATCTCAGTATCTTATTGCTCTTGGGTTTCATATTACTCATTTGTGGTCCCTCCTAATGGTGTGACCATGATCTCTACTCTTGGGAAAAAAGTAGATACATGAAGGTTCCAATTAATCTGAGTTTGCTGTGGGGGGAGATAACATGTTTTAGGCGTTATACACATGTGACAACCTGGTTTTAGGGCTCAGAGTATTGCAAGGTGGGAGGTTTGTTTCCCTAATGTCACTAACCCGATAGGGAAGCCCAGGAGATGGGCTAGAAGGCAGTCACCACGGTGGGCTGAAAGGTCTCACTGCTCTCCTGGTTGCTTGGCTAGGGGGCAGCCCCATGGAGGTAGCTCCCTTCTACTCAGGGGGTCCAAACTACGGTCAGATCTACCCTGGAAAAGGCCAGAGGCAATGACATGAGGTGCAAGTCAGCCACAAGTTTGAGGAGCAAAGCTTAAGATGCAGTGGGCTTGAGGAGGCTGAGGAACCAGTGGAAGGTGGAGGACAGAGAAGGGGGGCTGTGCAGAGAGGAAAAGTGGCTCAAAAGATGGGAACTACGGGGGCTGCGTCCACAATGGGGGACTGAGATTAAGCCAAACAAAGAGCTGGCCACTGAGCAGACCCTGGGAGCCACTTCTGATGCTCTGGGGAAGGTTTTGCATGGAACATTTCACAGATATCACAGGGGACAGGGCTGAAGGAAAGAGGCAACAGACAGCACAGGAACAAAATTTCCTAATGAAAATATAAGGGATTGAATTTATAAAACCCTAGAGGTAAAGCAGAAGACAGGGTGTCATGCTCCCGGACTGAGTGCAGGCTTTCCGGTCCCCAGCTCCCGGGACCAGCACATACTGCTACAAACGAGGCCACGCTGGTGGAGTAGTGATTTCACCAGACATGAGAAACTCACCTTTGTCCATTTCTTTTTTTTTTTTTTTTTTTGAGACGGAGCCTCAAGCTATCCCCCTGGGTAGAGTGCCATGGCATCACAGCTCATAGCAACCTCCAACTCCTGAGCTCAAGCGAGTCTCCTGCCTCAGCCTCCCAAGTAGCTGGGACCACAG
>CAUYQV010157473.1:0-83689 GCA_963574575.1 Galagoides demidoff | reverse complement strand
ATTTACATAGAGTTTCACTGTAGTGTTAGTGGAAGGAATAAAATACAGGAAACAATCTGACTATCCGATAATAGATTTCTTAAATTATGTAACATCCATACAATGAAATATTATGTAACCATAAATATGTTGAGAAAGAGACCAAGGGTGGTATTTGAAAAGTTCATAGTAAAGCAGTAAGAAATAGGCTATAAAACTAGGCACAGGTAACATGATTCCAGTTTGTATTAAAATAAAAGTGTGTGTGTCTAGGAAAAGCACAGGGCATAACGATCTACCTTGAAACATGGACTAAAAGTTAGTTATTTCCGGATGGTAGAATTATGGGGGAGGTTTCTTTGTGCTTTACTGTCTTTTTAAATTATTCCACAGTGAATACTTAAAAGAAAATAAAAAGGAAAGAATATATCTTGGGTTTTTTTTCCTGTGATGATAGCACCAAAAAATAAAAATAATAATAAAGGGTAAGCTATTTACAGTCACTACCCTAAAGACCGACCCAATGTCTAATGATATTAACATGATTCTATTTTAAGGAAAGTAGAAGAATTTTATTTCATAGGTTTACTTGTGTATGTGTGTTTGTGAATGTGCATGTATGTGTGACTCTTATGAGGGTGAGTGTATTTTTAAGGGTATACATGTCCAGGAGGGAGTTTGTGCGTGTGTGTCCAGGCAGCATAGACTTACTGGTCCCTGTGGAATCAGCATCTGTCTGCATGTCTGAAGATGCTGCCTGTGCTCTGCTGGCCACCGTAGCTCATGGCTGCAGATATCCTCTGTTTGATGGCTCAGAAGTGTAAAGAATATCTAGTTGCACTAGAGTTTTATGAGTCAGTAAAATATAAAATTGATGAACTCACTCCTTGAAGCCACTTGCTGTTTGTTTTTAAGCAGCAGTTTTTATCTTTTAATGCCAATTCATAGAGAAGACTGTCTTTGGTGAGCACAAGGATTAGTGACTTTCTGTCATTTTTATAGTGAACTGTCTGAATTCTAACCATTCAGAGAGTAGTAACAGGACTCCCTGAACCTTACTTCTCAACCTTACTTACTTCTTCCTGACACAAGGGATCTTTTTCAAGGGTTACTCTTTTATTGTTATTTTGTGCCCCACACTTGTTTAATGATTGCTTAGATTTTTACATAAACCAACCAAAGGTTGGTAGGTTGCCCTACCACACATGCCTATTAATGTCTCATTGTATGTAAATTTCTGGAAGGTGCCCTGTGGGTGGAAGGCTGAGCTTGGCTCTGGCTCTGCTGCTTCCTAAATGGGTTGAGGCCTCAGAGATGAGCAGGAGGAACAGCCAGAAGCCACAGGGTGTTCTTTGCATTGTGCGGGTCACCACATGGTGGCAAAGATTCCAGCGCTTAGGGTCGTACTTGTCAACTATTGAGACAGACTTCAGAATCCCACCGGAAAAGGAAGTGAACTGCTTTGGAATATAATTCATTGAGTTTCATTTTAAAGAGGCCTCAGCCAGGCATTCTTATGTTTGTCTGTGAATGTAGAACTTCTCATTGCCTGTGTGTTTGCAGAGGTGATTTGTCTTCTGTTTCTCTGGCACCCTTAGATAAATGGGTCACACATCTCCTCTCTTAGGCCTTCCTGGCTGGCCTAAGTTGATCCTCACCAGGTTTTGTCATACATATGCTTCTGTTTTATTTCTTTGTGCCCCTTTCACAGTCTGACTTATGACATCTTTGTCTGTTATCTGCCTTCCCGGTTGGACTGAAAATAGGGCTTTTGTCACACCTGGCTCACTACTGTATCCTGGTGCCTAGAAGAGTGCACAGCGTCTCACAGGCATTCAGTCATATTGAGAGTGAGCACAGTTGGTGAGTTTAGGAGCAGACAGAAGGCCCAGGTAGCTGGAGCACTGTGTAAAGACACAGGGTTATGACAAGAGGTTGGAGAGGTAGGCCAAGGCCAAACCGTGTAAGCCAGGATGAGGAGAATGGATTTGTTGAGGATCTGATACTCATTAAGTGGGTTTATCTCTGTGGGTTTGTGCACTCCCCGGCTTGGTCTGCGAAGGTCAATTATCGATGGCTTTTCTCCCAGGAATTGTGCATTACTGTGTCCTGGAAGTGCTGCTTCAGCCTCTATTGTATTTCTTTTCCCGTCTCCACTGCCATCGTCTCGGCCTTCTTTGTTCACCTTCCCTGTTGAGCCAGCAAAGCAAGATGACAACAACTAAGGTCTCAGGCTCTGATACATAGACAATTGAAAGCATTTTAGAACTTTATCATTAAACTTCCCTTTTGAAAAGTATCTGGCTGGGTTTGGGCTTTGTGAATGACACTTGCTAAGAGCCCGAAAGTTGGTTGCATCAAGGACCCGATCTCAACTTCACTCTTTGAATCATTTGGTGTCTCTGTTACCAGACACTAGCTGCTCTGGTAGTATCTAATGATACGTTGCTTTTCCCACCTTGGAGATCCAGTTCCTGTTGTTGGGACTGTACTTTATTTTAAAATGTGCTTTCATGGTAGTGGAATTCAATGAAGTTTCCAGTTTTGTGCTGCCTGATATATCAGGTCCTGTTTTGCATGTGTTGAAATAAGGCCTACATTAGCATCATTCCCTGATAAATCTATTTTTGTGATTAAGGCAATAAATATAACAGAAGGGTTTGTTTTTCTCATTCTAATATGTATATAGGTAAACTATATATAAACACAATTACTTTTAGATGTATAAATAAATAAGAATAGATACTTTTTCCCTTAAGGCTTGAACTTATATTGAAAATTAAACAGACAATAGTTGAGTGCGTCCAGGAGCTAGGAGAAGTTAGCACTGAGCTTCAGGAGCAGGAAGAAGTGTTAAGGTGAATCCGGTCAGATTTGGGGGTGGGGATGAATTCTATCGACTGTGAAGATTTGTTGTCTTTTTAAGTGAATTCTACTCATTAACATCAGATGTAGAAACATAGAATGTTGATGTGCTGTTCAAATAGTTATTCTTGGATATTAGAAATCTGGGACGTTTCTTATCTCTGGTTAGTATAAAATGATGTTCAGAACTCCCATAGGATCTCAGCGCTTATACATGAAGAGCTATACACTTTTCTGGACACCATGAGTTACTGTTTTTCTCCCTCTATTAATGGAATATCACAGTTAATTCAAAAGTACTGTGATAGGAGATGTATGCTTATAAATTCCAATCATATTGGTAAATTGGCCCTTGAAATAAAGCCAGCTTTTTCTACCTCAGCCTCTTAATTTGTTTTAGACTCATGGCAAGGAATGCAATTTTCTGTCTATTTCCTTTTTGGGGTTAAAGTATACTCCTTTTCAAAAATATGCCAGTTATATGAGTTGTTTCACTCATTTAAAAAATCTCCATGAAAGGAGATGGATTACTCAGGATGGTTGTATGTGTGGTTCTCTCTCTCTCTCTCAATCTGTTTCTGTAACATTTTCCATAGTCCTATCTGTAGATTTGGAATCCTGATCTTTCCAAAAAGGATTCTGATCATGTCCATAGAAGCAGAAATGAGTTTTGCCTTTTATGAAAGTGAGGAGCTCAGAGGGCTGGGTCTCAGAGCCACTGTTCCTGTTGGAGCTGGGCCACATGGCTAAGGGCCAATCCCTTCACCTTTGATTTAGCTACTTTTGTCTCTGTTCTCTGATCTATAAAATGGGGCTACTAATAAGGATTTGGCTTTAGATGACTGCTATTTAAGTAATTAAAGATTGTTACAGTGGTTCAATTTAATGGACTGTATAAACGTTTAATATGGGTGCTGTTCATGGATAACCATTAACTGAGAGTCAGGTAACTCACATCTAGAGGCAGTTCAGGCCACTAGTTCAGGTTAGCTAAGCATTCTGCCCATCCACCAGATGTCCCAGTGGAGGACTTCAGTGCAATGACCAAAGGGAAAATGGGGATCAATGGTAGAGCCCTACCACATTAACATAGGCATAGGCACAGGCACAAAGGCGCTGTGCCTGGCACATTTTGGCTACTCAAATAAATATCAACAGTGCTGTAATCTGATTTGTATGTGTCTTAAATTCCTTAACTGGCTTCTATGCTGGTTTATAAGTTCTTATCTATTTTAAAGTTAAGTGTCCTGTGGTGTTTGGGCATTTAAGTCTTAGTAGTAAGAGACCTTCCTGACTCTGCAGAGAAGGAAGACTCACGGCATGTTACCCTGCTGATGGCAGAATTATCCAGTTGTTTTTCATCCAGGATTTCCTCCCCCCAGGTCCACTACTTCTCTGACCTCTCCTGATGGTCTGTCCATTGCTCACCTGGCTCCAGGTACACTGGCTTTTTGTTAGACATTACATAATCACTACCTGGAGGCATCTGCACCTGCTGTTTCCTCTGTCTGTAGCTCTCTTCCAAGGTGCCCACATGGCCTGCTTCAGGTTGTCACTACATGCCACCATCTCAGTGAGACTCCCTGAACATCTGTCCAAAGCGGCAGTCATTTCCTCAATATCCCTCCCCTTTACTTGCTTGCTGTTTCACCAGAGCACCACATATTTTATCTGTATATTATTCGTCCTGTCCCCCAAAGGATATAAGCTTCCCTGAGATAGGAAACTGGAGTCTGTTTTGTTCACTGCTATATCCCCAGCACTTAAAGCAGTCTCTGGCACATAATGGGCACTCAAAAATATTTGGTAATTGAAAAATAGATGAGACACTATTGGCCTCTGTGCTGGGTCCCCTTGCGCCTCCTTCGGGGTACAAAGTCCTAAAGCAATGTCTCCATAGCCATTTTTTGTGGGAACCAGTGTTAGGTTAATAATGGTCGGCCGCATGGTTGAAGGAAGTGTCACCACCAGCAGGAGCTGAAGCGTTTTTAGCACTTAGCGACATCAGGTTGGCATGCACATGTGGATACACCTCTTCTATTTACCTCTGGCATCTCTCTCTAGACTTGAGAACTAATCAATAAATCAGTGATAATTTATTATATAATTTGATATATGTAATTGATTTATAGAAACTATAAAGTGCTTTGCAAATGTTAATTATATTGGACTTTGGAATGGATTGTTATGTAATCTGAAACACTTAAGTAATTTTCCAAGAAGAAGGGCTCCCTGGGTCACCTTTTGCATAGACCATTTTATATGTGAATGCTGCCTTTTTTTTAATCTGTGCCCTGTAGACTGTATCCAATAATACAGCTACTAGTTGAAGGCTAAACCCACTAGGATCATGTAGGTGAAGCTAACCAGCTAATCCCTAGATGCTTTCTCTGTGCATATGACTATTTATATGCCAGGTAGAAAGTAGAGTATAAATAAGATTCAGATTGGCCTGCTTTTAGTCTCTAAAAGACTGCAATTAATTTGGGAAAACAAGCCAGCTTGCAGCAAAAGTATAATTCTTATTAATAAAACCTGGCCTATTCTAGAAGGTAGAAAAGTCTAGGGATTTTATACTGTTAGTGGACATCGTGAATCTAATATCTTTGTTTGCTTTCAAAACTTCCCTGTAAAAATAATCAGGTTGCCCTTTGCCCTATGGTTAGACCATGTGGAAAAGAAAAGATGAGTGGTCATGGTGGCTCACACCTATAATTGTGGCACTTTGCAAGGCCAAACAGGAAGATTACTTGAGGCCAGGAGTTCAAGATCAGTCTGATCAACATAGCCAGACTCCATCGCTACAAAAAAGAAAAATTAGCTGGGTGTGGTGTGCGCCTGTAGTCCCAGCTACTGGGGAGGCTGAAGCAGATGGGTTTCTTGAGCCCAGGAGTTTGAGGTTGCTGTGAGCTATGATGATGATCTAGCCCAGGTTAACAGGATAAAACCCTGTTTCCAAGAAAAAAAAAAGAGAGAGAAAGAGAAGCAATGCAGTCAAATGGCAGGATATATGTGCTCTCTTTCTCTCTCTCTCTCTTCTCTGAACTCAGACCGCAGATGGACTTCAAATTGTAGTTCTATCACTTACTAGATTTGTGACTCTAGAGAAATTTTTGAATTTGCCTGAGCCTCAGCTTCTTCATGTGGGATAGGAATGAAATTTACCTCAGGGTTACTTTAAAGTTCACATGAGATAATTGATGGAGTGATTATGCCTGGTTCACAGTAAGTGATCAGTTAATGTTAGCTGTTCTTATTATTGATGACAATCAGTAAAAGACAGGAAATAAAGGGATTTCAAAGATGGATACAAGAAAATGGAAGGTACTTCAATAAATGCATTAGAAAGATAGTGGCATAATAATGTAAACTTATGTTATATAATGTATATATATAGGTGACGCATATAATGGTAATTATTATACCCTGTGTAAATGTTATGGACTTTGTCTCTTCCAGATTAGTGTGGCCAAGGAGAGACACCTACTGTGTTCTGTGCCATCACTGTCAGAATGAGCAGCAATGGCCATTCCCCCCACCATTGCTCCCAGAAGTAGGTTATATGATAGTGTAGGCCAGGCATCTAATGCAGCTAAGCCTTGATGCACTAAGAAAGTGGCTTCCCAAACCACTTCCTCCACACAGTTATGGGCAGACTCTGCCCTAGGCACTGGAGATGTGACCATGTAGGAGACTGATGATGTCACATCCTCTTGGAACTTCTGACAAGTGGGGAAGACAGTGACAATTCTATGGGTGTTGACACATTTATAGTTCTATAAGTTCTAGCAATGAGAATTGAGGAATTAGAAAGTTAGAGACCTGACCTAGAGTAGGGAGTCCAGAAAGAGAAAATGACAGTGGCAAGTAGGAGAGAGCCAGATAAGAAGGGGCTACAGAGCTTCCAGGCAGTGGGGTGTCAGCATTAGGAAAGACGGAATGAGGCCTAAAGAGATTTTTCACCCCGAGGTCAAAGAGCAAAAGGAAACATGGTGGGGAAGGGCCTTGAGAAGTCTGCTGGATCATATAGGTTCTTTCAGACCCTGTGAAGTGTTTTCTTTTTTTGTAAATCATTATTTATTTTTGTAAATATCCACAAGGTAAAATTTGCCATCTTGACTATTTTTAAACGCACAGTTCGATGTTGTTGTGCAACCATCACCACCATCGATTTCTATAACTCCTTTCATCTTGTAAAACTGAAACTCTGTACCCATTAAACAATAGCTCCCCATGCCCGCCTCCCCCAACTCCTAGGAACCAAATTCTACTTTCTCTATGACTTTAACTACTTACCTCATAGAAGTAGAATTGCACAGTATTTGTTTGTTCGTGACTGGCATATTTCACTTTGTATAATGTCCTCCAGATTCATCCACAATGTAGTATATGTCAGAGTCCACTTCCTTTTTAAGGCTGAATACTATTCCATTATATAATACATTTTACTTATCCATTTATTCATCAGTGGACACTTGGGTTGCTTCTTGGTCTTAGCTATGATGAAATGCTGCAATAAAGATGGGTATAAAAGTACCTCTTCAAGACCCTACTCCCAATTCTTTGGGGACACATAACCCTAAGTAGAATTGTTGGATTATATGGCAATTTTGTGTTTAATTTTTTTTTTTTTTTGAGAAACTACCATAGTACACACCAAGGATTTTAAACTTGAAATGAAAAGCAGAAGACTTTGGTGGATTTTAAATAAGGAGTAGGGTGGATTAGAGGAGACCAGGGTAGAAATAGAGCTTCTTGCACATTCAAATTTTAAGACACCTCTGATTTAGATTGCCAAGCTGTATGTAAAGAGGTGCTTCAGCTCATTTGCAATTCCCCAAATCCCTTCTCCTTTTCTCCAAAGAACTTTCAGTAACAGGTGGGCCTCCTTGAGTGGGGGTTAAAGTTGACCTAAGTAATGCTGGGGAGCACTGAACATTTTGCAGTCATGATTTTCCCATCTGAAATGTAGCTCTACCTTTCAAGAAGCAGGGAATACTTTGCTAGTAATTCACAGAGCTTTAATATCTTGGGATGAAAGCAGGACACCCTTGCTGGAGACACATATGACCATAATTATCTCTCTTGTGGGCTATGGAAACCATTTTGGCTCTCTCTCTCTCTCTCTCTCTCTCCTTTCAATTTATTCTTCTTTCTCAATCTGATGGTGTTCACGCTTTCATTATTTGGAAGCAGCTCTCTGACCGTGGCAGCCAGCTATATATGGAATGCTGTCATAGTTGAGGGGTAGTTCATCATTCTCATAAGTTTGTCAAGTGTGCAGCCATTGTTCACTGCAAGGAGGAAAAAACAATGTATAGTCCAGTATTGCTCCTGTGGGCATAAATGCTTTCCCTCTCTCTCTTCTTTTCCTACTTATGGTTGAGAAATTTGGGCAGTGAGTGAGTGAACAGCCTCTTTTTCTCCTGTTAAAACCACTATTCCACCCCCCTCCAGTCTTAAGCACATAACTGCTATGTATACTCGTTTTGGCTTGAATTTTCTGAGGAAAAAGACTGCCCTTTATAACTCAGGCTGAACTTCCCCCAAGTCAAGTGGGAGCAGCTGAGAGCCTTGGTTAGGAGTTTGAGCTGGGCAGACTCAGTTCTCCTCCTGGCTCTGTCTTTCATTAGCTGTCTGACCTAAAGTAAATTACTTTCTCTGTGCTTCCATTTCCTCATTTGTGAAATGGTAGTTCCTAGCTGCCTCAAAGCATTCTCAAGAACGTGAAGTGATGTGGTGTGCTTACGCAAAGCCTCGAGTCCGGCTTCTCATTACGTAACCATTCCCAGAGAGATATTAAATATGATGGAGCGTGTGACCCCAGTCAGTACATAGAACAGATTATTTGACACTCTCATTGTGGTGCCCACTCTCTTTGGGACAGTCCAGTAGCTGGGTTTTCTTGGCAGAGGCCTCCAGAACACCATTGGGGTAGATCTGGCCACCCCAGGTCCCGGCAGCACTCACACAGCCTGAGGGGGAAACGCGTGGCCAGTGGTGTGGGCCTTCCCCTTGCCAGTCCCTATTATACCTAAGGGAGTATTGGAAGTTGGTGAAACAAACCATATTAACAACCCAGGAATCTAAACTTACCTGGTGAACTGTAGTAAAAATGTCATTCTAGCAGCTTCATTTCCAGTTGTTCCTTCTCAGCCCCAGAGCTTGGAGGTCCTGTGAGGGTAGTAGAGAGGAGGGTGATCTTTACTATAGCTTAGGTGGCTGCCCACTTAGCTATTTTTAGAATTGGCAATCTAGGGCACACCTCCAACCTGCCTGTGTGCTCCCAAGGTGCACCCCAAGGTCATGAGGCAGTCCCTGCTCCAGGGGCACTTGTGAAGAAAAGGGGAGCAGTTGGTATAGAAATGTCCCCTGGGTTGACTGTAGGAATATCTTGCAGAGGAGAGAGCTTGGTGTGGCCTCCAGCATAGGCGAGTGCCTAGTGGTGGGGAGTAGGCTTTGGATGGTTAGAGGAGAACTTCCTGGGCAGACCAAGGTTGTTGGTGTCACGAAGGCAGAGTGAGTTTGGTGGCTTCGCTTTGGTTTCACGTGAGGCTCTTGGCCTGTTGTGCCAGAGATGCTTATGGGGAAGTGATGGGAAGTGAGTACAGTCAAGCTTGGAACGCTTGTATACATTTGAAGTATTTCATAATTTTTTTTTTTTTAAGATTGAAAAGAAAAGAAACACAGATAGGTAGGCTAATATAGTCCTTGACTATAGGTGGAGAAGATGAGCTATCTTGCTCCAGGCAGAAGCAGGTTCCTGGACAGGATACCAAGTGAAACCACCAGCTAACAGTGTGGCTTTAACTTGGCACTTTCTGTTACCACTACCGTCACTACTGCCTTGACTACCATCACGACAACAGCAGCTGTCATTTATTAAGCTGTTATTTCATGCCAAGAGATTGACTTACATAATCGTGCTTAATCAGCCTTCCAACTTCATGAGCTAGGTTTTTTTGCTCCCATTTTACATGTGAGTAAACAGGTGTAGAGGCCAGCGACTTGCCCACTGTCATCCAGTCAGTAATATCTGTCGGACTCAACTACTATGCTACTGTCTTCCTTCACCTTGTTTTTAATATCTGGAGGTGAGAGAGTATATTTGCAAACTCTATACCTCTACAATGGTGTTTTTCAATTTGCAATTCATGGCACTAATTGGTTTATAAAATCAACTTAATGGATTAAAAGCATAGAATAAAAAAATCAGAACGTATCAGCTGTTCCTGCAGCTATTGTTTCTGATTTGTTTTGTGCATGTGTCTATGTGTGTGTGTGTACTAACGAAATATTGCATGGGAAAATAGACTTCCTATCTGGGGTCACTGTCAGAAAGATTAAGAGCTACTGTTGTAGACTTACTGTAAAGGTCAAATAAATGTAAAAAGTTGTCGTAGAGCTTTTGTCAAGTCTAAAACACTCTGCAAACACAAATTATCACTCTCATTTAACATTGGAAGCTGAAGCAAACAAATAGAGGCTGGCACAGATGGTGACAGGCTGTTGTTCACCTATCCTGTCCATGGCAGACCTTGCTGATCTCTCACTACCTTGTGTCTAGTCCAGCCAGTAGTCAATTTTGATGTTCCTCCACTCGGCGCCTCAGGCCTTCTGATGAAACCTATCTGTATACCCTGCAATAGACTCCTGCATTGTTGGAGTACTTTAGGGCCCATCTGTTATTAGAAGAGCACTTCTCAGTGCTTACAGAGCTCTGCTCTCATTTAACCTCTAGGAAAACAGATGTGATTCCTATGACAGCATGGAAATCACTGCCTTACAGGCCTCAGAAGAGGGGCTAGTCTCCTCCTCTCATAACACTCCTCTTCTGCCACCACCACCACCCTCATCCTCATTGGAGGTTACATCCTTCCTCCTCTCAAAGGGTATCCCGAGACCCCATCTATTTCCCCTTTCCCAAGGCTGTTTGCATTACAATGTGCTCTTTCCTCATCAATTGCAATTCATGAGGCAGCTGCCTAGAACATGGGTTACAAATCCCCCGACCCTCAAGACCTACCCTGAAGTTGTCATGTCCCTCAAGAGATGCACTGCTTCTGAGGCTCTGCAGCAGACTCAAATGATCATACAGGAACGGAGTCTCTCCCAAGTGCATGTCACTTGTGAGCCTGTTTCTCTGCAATCTCCAAAGGAGGCCTATAGAATTGGCAGTTCTCTTAGAAGGCACCAGATGTAGGAATCTGAAAGGCATGACTCCTTCAGTGCAATGTGCAGCTCACAAGAAGCTTCTGTGTGTGGATTTCAAGTCAAGACTCAACATGATGTTCTGAACTGTGTGAGGAGTAGCTCAGGCAGCTCAGTTACCAAAACAGAAAGCAGGTTCTGGGTGTTTTATGGAACTCGCTAATGAGCGAGTCCTGTGGCCCCTGCTTTACTGGCATCACAGCACCCTGCCAGCCTGCTTTCCACACATCTATAAATTCAGCAAGCTACAATGGATGGTTGGTACCAAGAGAGGCTGAGGCCTAGGCCTTTCTCTCTGGGATACATGGAGCAAGCCATTAATAATTTATCCTGGAATAATGAACATAGCTGTACCAAGTTGTGAGCAGTAATAATTGAGTGACAGATCCAATTTATTACTTCAGTGTGCCAAAAGATAATTCCAGTTAGAATGAAAGGTATAGCTTTTCCCTCCCAAAAGTTTTCTAAGACTTAGATCAATGTGTTTTTTTAAGTTCCAAAATAAAATAGATCATTAAAAGGGAAATGAATTATGCTGGGTAGCCTCAAGCTTGTTTACATTCAGAGCTGCTGATCCAGAATCACTTTACCTTTCCTCCAAATGCCCTTGGGCATTGGGGCCTGCATATCAAAGTAATTATTACTCATTAACTAAATCTAGCAAATGGAACCCAGCTCAAGACCTTGAAACAGGAGATTAGGATAGTTGAGATACATTCCCCCAAATTGTCAATAATAATTTGAAGTTTTATTAGTAAGTACCAGGGTTGGGAATAAGAAACTTCCCTCATCTTTTACCATCTCAGTGCACACACACTGTGCTTCTCCTGTGCCAAGCACAGTGCTCAGCATGGAAGTCAGCAAGTCAAATGCTGTAGTTCCCCTCCTTGGGCCCTGGCAGACGCATCAACACAGTGTGATAAACATGGGGCAGGCCTACAGCGTCTTCATCAGGGGTGGGGAACTGGGAAAAGATTAGGAGAAGATTCAGAAAGGAAGGGGCCGTTTGAGCTGAGCCTTGTGAATCAAAAGCTTCCTCACCAAGCAAAGGAAGCACAAGAACATTCCAGGCAAAGGAATGACATAGATAAAGGCAGAGAGGTATGAAAGTGGATTAGGATAGAGAGGGAATCATTGTAACAATTACTACATGACTTATCACATTTAATCTGCACAGCAGCCTCATGACTTAGACATTTTATGACCCAACCTCCCCCTTTGGTTTAAGTTGAAGAACACCCAAAGTGCAGACGACATATTGAGTCACTGGCCTGAGACTTAAGGCTGGGAGGTGGCAGAGGAAGACTTAGAGACAGATGATTTGGAAAAAGTGTGCTATTTTATAAGCCTTCACACTTTGTGTTTAAAACAGTGGGGCTCACCAAGACTTTATCGACGTCATTATTAAAACAATTAAACAGGCATCATTAAACACTTCCCATGGGCCACGGCAATAGTGTTCTCTCCCAACTAGGAGGAGAGGGGTGAGACTGTGGCCATTCTCAGCAGAGAAACAACATGCTCTGTGACTGGTGTGGCAGGCAGGATAGAGCTGAACCTCCAGGTTCTAGAGTCAAGAAGCCTGGTTAGAGGCTGGTGCTTTAGTCAGCTGTATCGTGGAGAAGTATGATCACTACCCAAACCATATGTTTTTATATGGGTCTACAATTTAAAAGTGCTTTTATACATAAATAGCTTGTTGATCCACTTGCACAAGGGACTTTTGTGACAAGATAGGTAAGTCTACTGACTTAATTCATTTGGGAGGGGAAGTATAAGGACATAGAATTCCCTTCCCACACACAGAAACTGATGTTGAAAGTAGCAATGTTAAAAGCAGCTTGTAAATATGCCTACTTGCTGATTGACTGAGGCACAGAACCAAAGTCTCTTCCTTCTTGCCAGGTAAGAATTTGACTGTCTGCATTAACTGTTTCAGCCTTGAACCATGATATAATTCTGAGTAATGGAAAACTATGAGTAAAACCGGGAGACTCAGTAGGAACTAAGAAAACGTTTATAAAATATTCTTCTGTGGACCAGAAATAGGCCAGGATATCAGTGGCAACTTTCCTTGCTGCAGGTGTTGTTTAGCAATCAAAAAGCAAATTCACTTTCTACGGTTAAAGTTGCATAGACCTAACTGTGCTCTGCCCTCTGTACAGGAGGAACTCAAACTCTTAGCCCTAAAAAATTATAGACAAATATACATCTGCTGATAAAATTGGTTGATCTAATATTTCAATAAAGACTCAGTTTAAAAACCAGCACTTAAGGCAGTGCAGTCTTTTCTTCCTACAAAATAGAAGTATACAAGAGAAACAGTGCAGGCATTTATAGAATTGTATGGAAAAATACTCAGTCTAAATAGCACTAAATGCTAGGGAGGTAGGTCTGTGCAAACTGTAGGTCTCTATCCAATTTCTCTCTAGTCTCAAGTTAGTAATGAATAGCTTCCTTCTTCTAACAGGTGATTCAGGAAAGCTCATGATGTTTTCTTAACAAAACTGAAAGGCATTAATGTTTAATTTCTTTGTTGTCAGTAGATAATTTGTGTATTTTTATACATGAGACCAGCAAATGGACAATAGAGATTTATAGTAGGTCATGGTGGCCTGGACATGGAGTCCAGATATGTTTTGAGTAGTTGTTAATCCAAAAATATGCATATATATTTAGCAAATTACTCAGACCCAGCTCCTGCTGGCCTTGTGTGTTTGTTACACTTCGAGTATAAGTGACAATATAAATACAGCCATACACATGGATATACAGTAGTGCATTTGTATTTCTGTTTATGCCGCATGTTTTACTTAATGTGGGATGCATGTGTAATCTGGCGGGCCTTTAATACTGGAGTCTAAAGTGCTGAATTTCCTGACTTGGTTTTAAATATCCTGATCTGCCCATTTTAATTAGGTCTATTTTGTGCCTATGTTTACACATGTATTAAAGCTATCAAGAGTTCTTTTTATTTGCACTAGAGAAAATGCTAATGATGGCAGTGTTTTAAAGCAGCAGCCAAGTACATAAATTGTAATTAAGAGGGATTAGCAGTTAACCTGGACTCATAGCCTAGGGATTCAGATGTGCAAAGGTTCGTAATTTGGCAGATAGTTGCTTCAGTTGGCTGATTGTTTTGAGCAAAATGGAAATGATAGAGTGTCATATCCTGAAACAGCAAAATAGCCTGCATGCTAAAGATTTCTGAAACTTTGGTAGATAAAAATTAAAAGTAAAAAAGTCTCTCTTTTGACTGATGGCATCTGAGGACAGCATCCCAAGTTCTGGCTCCGGCAGATGAGGAGCTCTAGATGGTAGGGAGGGTACAGGGAGATTGACTGTCTCTGTGTACACTGTTTCTCTCATTCGTGCCCTTTTTCTTCCCTCCCAGTGTTGCTAACAACCACAAGCAGAATTTGATGACTGTGGCCAACCTTGGTGTCGTGTTTGGACCCACTCTGCTGCGCCCTCAGGAAGAAACAGTGGCAGCCATCATGGATATCAAATTTCAGAACATTGTCATTGAGATCCTGATAGAAAACCATGAAAAGGTAATGTCTAATTTGTTACTTAAACAGCGAAGAACTTACTTTAGGGGAAACTATGTTGGCACTGGCTTCCAGATGTGACAGTTTGCATGCTAGTGGCTCTTTCAGCGTAATGAAGATGCTGGTGGTGGTGGAGGTTATCATAAGAGTGGTGGCAGAGATGGCAACAGTGGTGACAACAATGGGGGTTATGGTGGTGGACAATGTTTATTGAGCATTAATTCTGTGCCAGGAACTGTATTGAGCACTTCATATATGTTGCTATTTTATTCTCACCACAATTAAATGGAAGAGGTACTAATATGAACCTCATTTTGGAAACACCCTTTACCTATTTTTTGCAGGATAATCTTCTTATGAATTTATCTGTTTTAATATTAGAGGTATTAAACTTTCTTCATTTGTGTTGTAAATATTTTTCTTATAGCTTGTCTTTCAGTTCTATAAATGGCCATACAGTGTGCATAGTCTGTCTTTCCTTGTAAGGCGTCTGGGCTTCTGGTCTTTTTTAAGATTTACCCTACCCCACACTATGAAGTATGTTAATACAGAGCTGCCCTTATAAAACTGGGAGCAGAGTGGGTGCCATAGCTGCATTCACCTGTCCCGCTCCATTGCTCTTAATAGCAAATGCCTGTGATGTTTCTCAGAACCCACGTAGGGTTTCCAGGGGTACCATTTGGCAGCCACGACTCTGGAATCTAATAAGAAATGCTATTCCTCCTAAATAAAAACTTTGCCTAGAATGGTGAATTAATCAGGTAAAATAAATCTCGAATCTGAGCGTTCCTTACCACCTGCACTGGCACCAGTCCAACCTGAGCCACCGTCACCACTTTACAAGCACCTCCTAACTTGCATCCTTTCCTCTGCCCTTGGCCTGTCTATACTGATTTCACTGGAATGACATTTTTAAAATGCTAAATCAGATCATTTCAGTTGTCTGCTAAGAATCACCCAGTCAGAGTTAGAGGTCAGAGCCCTCAAATGAGAATATGTACTTAGAAGGTCCTACACGCCCCGCTGCCCCCTGCATGGTTACTCACTCGATCTCATCTCCTGCATCTCTCCCATAACCAGCTTGACTGCCTTCCTGTTTCTGATACATGGCAGGCACACTCCCACCACAAGGCCTTTGCAGTTGCTATTCCCATTGCGTAGAACACTGTTCCTTCATAAAACCACATAGTACATATCCTCTCCTCCTTCAGACATCTAGTGAAGCCTAGTGAAGCCTGTCATGACCTCCAGCATTGCCTTTCCCCTGCCTTGTTTCTTTTCATAAGTCTAAAGGCAAAATTACAAGTTTAGTTTAAAGTTCTTAAATTGGCTTTTATTTGTGATTCTAGAATCGGGCAGTACCTCATTCTATAAAATAGAATAGCATTTCAGTGAGCTGCACAGAGGAAGCTGGCTGGCTTTATAGACAGAAAAGGACTGATGAAAGCATTTTTGAAACAGAGAACAAAAAGCAGATTCGTTGTTTTGAAGTTGCTTTTCTTGTAAAGGTTAAAACAGAGGGGACTTCCTTAGCATGCTGGCTAATACTGGCCTGTTTGGGGATTTGACTGTTACCTTTCTCTTCCTAGTTTTTGAAAGACCAGATGCTTAGTTTTGACTTGGTGGCCTGGAATGTCAGCATGAGTGACTCCATTTTGGTTTGGTCTGTTGTACATAGGGCAGGAGCTCAGTCCAAACCAATAGCTTTCTATAAATTTTATTTAGCACATAGCAACTCACGCAGCATGAAGCATACTATATAATTTACTTACTGACAAGAGCCACTGCCTTCCTGACCTCTACTAGCATGTGTGTGTCACAGAAGCAGGGACTTTTGTCTGTTCTATTCACTGCTTAGTCCCCAGTGCCTTGATAGGTTCCCAGTACACGGGTCTCAGATGGATGGGTTGCTGGCCTCTAACCTGCCTCCCAGTGAGCACTTCCTCCTGGTGCTCCTTCCCATGTGGTCCCCTCCAGCTCTGACTAGGGCTAGCTTAGGTGACCAGTAGGATATCGGAGACATAATGGTGTATGACTTCTGAGACTGGTCCTAAAGGGCTTTGCAGCCTTTGCTTTGGTTTCCAGATTCGCCCACTCCAGGAGCGGTAAACTTCCATTTGGTGAAGGCAGTCACACAGCCCTGTGGGAAGGAACTGAGGCTTCCCGCCAACAACTAGACCAGTTTGCCAGCCACGTGAAGCAAGCAACCTGGGAAGGGAACCCTCCCACTCTAATCAAGCCTTTGATGATACAGCCCAGCCACTATCTTGAGTGCAGCCTCATAAGAGACCCTGAGCCAGAACCTTCCCAGCAGGCCCCTCCTAAATTCCTGGCCCACAGAAACTGGGAGAGACACTAAATGTTTGTTGTTTTAAGCTGCTAGGTTTAGGGTCATTTGTTATGGAGACTTATATACCTACCAGAGAATCTGTGAATGTAAATTTTCACAAGGTAACAGAGGTATCCTGCAAATGTGTTTAAGCAACATAGTCCTTCTCTTACATGGTTAATAAAAGCTATAAAATTTTTTTGAGGCAAATACCTTCTTTCTATCCCCAATTTTAGAGTCCCATCAACCCACCTCCCTCAAGTATAGGAAACCATATTTAGGAACATCTTATGTTATAGATAATGAAAGTGAATTTGTGGAAAGGGAGCAGGGTGTAATAGCAGTTAATAACATGGTTTCTAAAGGCAACCATTTGGATTCAAATCCAAAACTTCCTAAGCAGTTCTGTGACCATGAGCATCTGGATTACTGAACCTCTTTATGCTCAGGGAAATATGTTTAACTGCTATAACAACACTCAAATATCAATGACTGAGTACACTAGATGTTAACCGTTTGTTCACATAACAATTCAATGTGGATAATCTGAGCGTGGCCTCCTTGAGGGAAAGTTAGTAACCCTGGTTCCTTCCATCTTGTAGCTCTGCCTTTTGCTCTGCAGATTCTCTGAAAATATTCAGCAGGGGGGGGAGTGAGAGAGCATGGAAGATCAGATAAAAATGTTTGGACCATGCCTGGAAGATGATCATTATATGTTTTTCCATACCTCATTGACCAGAGCTAGTCACAAGGCCATGTCTAACTGCAAAGGAGGTCAGGAAAAGCAACCAATTGTGTGCTTAGAGGAAAGGGGAGCAAGTTCGATGATCAACACATCAATCTGCCACACTTCTTTCATTGATTTATTTGTGAGGGTTAAATGAGGTGATTTATGTAAAGGATTTAGTCAAGGTTCTGGCATATAGCAAGCACCAATAACTCTAAAGCTGTGTTTTTATCCATCTCAGTAGAATTCTCTGGAAATAGAGCTCAAGTCCATCTTGGAATGTCATGTGTGCCCTTCTCCCAAAATAGTACTTTTTATATTTTAATCATTTTTTTAAATAAAAATTTAAATGTTGAGACAATTCTCTCATGAATAAGCAGTACAGTTAATGTTTTGGTCCCTCCAGAACTAATTTTAGCTATGTCAGGATGCATCTAATTTTTTTTGTTGTTTGTTTGTTTTTAAAGTGTAAGGGTCTTTTTTTTTAAATTTCAGATTAATATGAGGGCACAAATGTTTAGGTTACATTGTTTTCATTTCTAAGGTAAAGTTCAAGTTGTAGTTGAGCCCTTCACCCAGGGGGCATGCTGAACACCCTCACATTGTGCACGAGGTAAGATCCCCCCACTCACCCTCTCATCTAATGGTTTTAGAACTGTGACTTTTTGGGTCATCCTTGAGCTTTCAAAGACAGAAAACGTATTCAAAACTTGTCAGAAAAAGAAGGATCTGATGTTACTAGTAATGATACTGAAACTTGTGTAAACAAACAGCCATCCTGCCATGGGCACAACTTATAGAAAGAGAAAGGAAATATGAAATGTATGGCAGAGGCTATAAATATCTGGGCAGGAGTTGAGGGGGAACCCTAGTTTGGTGGATTATAAGTTATGTTACTCTGTTGTTTATTTGGTGATATAAGTAGAGTATTACAGCCCCTCACTTGATGTTCTTCTTTATTAGTCTGTGCAAGAGAGTGAGATGCAGTAAGATGTAGGTTCCGTTGGGAGTCCACAAAGGAGTAGAGTGTGAGTGAAAACACCCCCAGGATAAAGGCTCCACCCTTGTGTATGTCTCCAGTCCTGAGGCAGTTAGCATATCAGCAAGACAGAGTTTTTAATCTGGAGTTCATGATGGGCCAGAGTTATATGCAAGACCCATGTGTGCCCGTTATACTGGGGAGATAGTTCTTAATATTCATCGGTTAAAATCAACTCAGAATAAGGCAGCCTGACTCCTTTCTGAATGTTGCTCCAGGTCTGGCTTGTATGAAGTGAGGAGATGCCATCCCTGGAAGCCTCTGGTGTTCACTTTACAGCAATCCTGAGCATCCAGGGCTGTGCTCTGGTCTCCAGATTTGATGGGTACAGCTCAGTTAGTCATAAGTTATTCTTATGTCTTCAGAAGAACATTGTCTGAGATTTGTTCTTTATAATCCACGATATTAAGGTCTTAGTTAGTAATATTTAATGTGCATTTCCTTAGGCTTAGCTATAATTTTCTGGAAACACACACAGTGTCTAGGAGTGACTACTCTTCTGTCTAATCTTTAGTGTCAGAAGTTGGACAAAATCCTGAAACCCCACTTCAAGAATGTTTTCTTTTCATCCTTTTCATATGACAGCATGCATCCTCTTGCTTAAAACAGTCTCTAGCACAGGGCTTAAGCATCTACTTCCCAGTTACTGGCATAGTCTTCTCTCATGTTCTTAGAAACTCTTTATATAAGGTATTAAAGTAATGATGAGGAGGATCTAGAAATAAATAGAAGATAGTGCTCATCGTTAATATTTTGAAATAAAAAATTAAAACAGAGATAATGCTGGAAAGAGGGTGTGGCCCCCAGCCTTTGGAGCTGCTCCATAGAGATAGGTCCATAAGATGCCTGTTTTAATTTTCTATGGCTACATAACAAATCCTCTCCAGACCTAATGACTTAAAATAGCAATGATTTTATTGCTCACAATTCTGTGAGTCAGAAACTTGGGGAGGACTCATGTGTGACCCTTGTGGTATGAGCTGAGATGGTTTAACCAGGACTGGAGGCTGTGAGATGGCCTCACTCCACATATCTGGAACTCTGGTACAAGCTGTGGGCCAGAACACCTTGATCCACCCCCAGAAGGCTTCTGTCGCCCCTCTCCTCCCTCCCCATGTGATCCCACATCATTCTATTATCTAGTTCAGACTTCCAGGAGGACACACATGGAAGTGGCAAGGGCTGTTGGGGCTTAGGCCTGGAACAGAGTGTCATTTCCTCCAGGTTCTGTTGATCCAAGTCAGAAGTCTAGCCAGACTCCAGTGTAGGGAGAGAGACTCCTCCTCTGGGTGGAGGGAGAGTATGTGCACACAGGCATGGGGGAAGTGTTGGCTTTCATCTTCATAGGTCATCTGCCACACCTGGCCGTTTGCATTTGATTCCCTTTGGGGAAGACTTTGCTTTCTTCTTAGTGGTCTGTGCTGAACATGGGTACTAAACTCAGTGTTTTTTATGGAAAGTGTTCTTCTGTTTTTCTTCAGTGTTGCTGTTTTTTAAACAACCAGGGACATCAAACATTTGGTGGCAGTGGCAGGTTCAGTACTCAGATAACCTTCCGAGGCCCCTCAGTATGGAGAACTAACTCATAAATGTCTAAAACTAGAAAAACATTTTTTGTCTTTAAGATTGACATTAAAAAGTTGGAGACAGCCATACTTACTAGCCAGAAAATTCAGTTTCTGGGGTGGTCAAACACCTATTTTTCAGTAGAAGATAAAAGACCTCTGTGTTTTAACTGGCTGAAACTATGGTCCCTAACCACCAGGCTGTGGACAGGTAACAGCCCATGGCTTGTTAGGAAGTGGGCCACACAGCAGGAGGTGAGAAATGGGCATGCTAGGAAGCCTCATTTGTATTCACAGCAGCTCCCCATTGCTTGCATCACCACCTGAGCTCCACCGCCTATCAGATCAGCATTGGCATTAGAGTCTCACAGGAACACGGACCCTACTGTAAACTGCACATGTGAGGGATCTAGGTTCCAGGCTCCTTATAAGAATCTAACGCCTGATGATCTAAAGTGGTGCTAGTGCTGGGGAGGGGCTGCAAATACAGGTCATCATTAGCAGAGGGGTTTGACTGCACAGAGACCATAATAAATCCATTGCTTGCAAACTCATATCAGAGCCCTGTCAGTGAGTGGCAAGTGACAATCAAGTTGCACATGGTGACTGGCTTTATAGCAACAACACACTTCAGGTATCAATCACCACCTCCCATCACCCTCAGAAGGGACCATTTAGTTGCAGGGAAACAAGCTCAGGGCTCCCACTGAATCTGCATTATGGTGAGTTATATAATTATTTCATTAGATATTATGATGCAATAGTAATAGAAATAAAGTGCATAATAAATGTAATGCTATTGAATCATCCTGAAACCATCTCCCTACCCCCCATTCAAGGGAAAAATTATCTTCCATGAAACTTGTCCCTGGTGCCAGAACAGGTTGGGGACCACGGGGCTAAAGCATAGAGTCTGTCCCCTCTGTCTTTGTCTATCTCTTTATTTGCCTTCTAAGGGCTAACACTAGACATTCGGCCCCAGGGTTAACAACGAAGATGGACTCCTTTATGCTGTCATCGGCCTTTACTCTGGCCAGATAAAGCACACTAACCACATACCCTGTCACAATGATCCAGAAATTCTCTTCTCTACCTCCCCCAGCAGCGGTGGAGGGAAGCGATGTTTGTCACAGTTCTAAGAAATAAATATCCCAGAGGAAGAGGCAGAGAGAGAAGAAACAACCAGAATATATGGAATTATGTCTGAGGGCTCATGGAAAGTTTTCTTTTTCCATGTTGTTGATACATATTGGATTCTTTACTCAGCTGAAGTTAATGATTTGTTTTAATGAACATAGTCCAGAAGTAATAGTAATGATGACGATAATAGCTAACTTTTACTTCCAGCGTATTGTACACAAGATACTGTGCTAAGCATCTTTAAAGCCATCATTTCATCCAATTTTCATAGCAACCCTGTAAGGTCAGTATTTTTAAGTCCATTTACAAATCATGAGCCTGAAGTACAGAGAGCTTAAGCAACAGCTTATTAGGAAAGGAACTTGGGCTGAAGTTAGGACCATTCTCAGAATCCAAGATATTAAAACCTCCTCTAGTTAATCTCTATACAGTTAATCCAATGCAGTAAACATTTATTATCTGAAGATAAATAGGTCCTTAACTGACTGAAGATAAACAAGTCCTTTCCCCCCCCCCAAGGCATTCCTGTTTTCTCAGGGTATAACTGGCCATAATACAGTGTGCTAAATGATATCCAGTAAAATGAACAAAGTGTTATGGCATCACCAAGGATAAATGGTAAATAATTTAATTCTGCTGGCCCTGGCCTCTCACAGATCGATAGAAGTTTTCTAGGCAGAGAAGGAGGAGAGACAGGGACAGCTTTCCAGGAGGGCAACATTAATCAAGTGGTGGGTATTAAAATGACATGCTTGTGGGAGACTCTGGCTTATATGTTACCAAGTGGTAGGAGACGATGCTGGAAGGTTAGAGTTAGCCCATTTTTCAAAGGTCTTGAAAGCTAAAGTTTTGAATTTATTCATAAAAACTAGGAGTTCTCAGTGGTTTTCAAATAAGGGGGCTAGATGATAATGTCAGCCCTTTAGAAAGAAACAAACTGTCAGCTGAAACAAACTGTCCTCTAAGTGTTGTCATGAAAATAAATAAATAATAAAATCAGAGAGTCGAAATACTATTGTAAACTTGCAGCTCAGAAAGTGGCACCTTTGACCTGCAGCCTTTACTTATACGTGCAGGGTAGAGTCTAATGTCCTTTAGTTGTTTCTTCTTGTTAGACTTCCTAAGGGGAAATACTAGCCCAAGGCATCATTTCCTACCAGTGACTTTGCGCCCTGGATTCTACTTGAATTATAAAAAATTGGGTTGAGAGTCTGGCTCTTTTTACTTGTAGTCAAGTTTCAGAGTTGAAAGCTCAGAGGGCAAAGATCTGTCTAGGCTCTTACCATGCTTATTGTAAAGCAGAGTTCACTTGGGTGAACATTACCATTTCTATATGGACAGAATCTCCCCTTTCAGACTCAGAGCTTATCTCTCTAAGTCTTAAAACATCAAGCAGGCAAATACTTGAGGCTATAGTAAAAGTAACCAACATTTATATGCTTCTAGTTAAAATTTTAACAACACAAAATATGGAATGCTATCATTGTTCAAGATAGCCCAAAGCTGAGAAATTCTTTCTTACAGGGCTTTCCTTTTATTTATTGTTTTAAAGGTTACTTGCTAATGACTTTAAAAATTTTAGATGTTTAAGAACAACAGCCATATCAAGAAAACAAGCAGCCTGCTTTTCATAATTTTTGTTAAATATGAAATTCCAAGCTAATAATGTGTGTGTACGTGTGTGTGTGTGTATGTTACTGTTAAATTCTAGCATGTAATAATAGCGTTGTCCTTGTTCATTCTGTAACATACCATAATGTTTCTTTTGGCTGTGGCATTCAGGGGTTTCTGTACATGAAGCAGGATTTATGTGTGTTCCTATGCTATATACCACGTGATTTTTGTCAGCAGCATACCTTTTAATGCCTATTAATGTTTGACAAAGTAAGTTACAATGATTCCTTTCCCACTCCACCAGTTAGCTCTGGAAGAGGCGGGGGTGTTGATCCCTGAGCTGTGAATTCTCAGAAATCCCCAAAGATCAGTGCCCCTTTTTAATGTATGTTAACTTTATTAAGACGAGGAGCTGGCAACCATGCATGACCCTGCTTAACACCGGGTATAAACACCAAGTCCTAAGCAACCTTGCATTCCCAATAAAATGGTAGTGATTTTTAATGTAACTAGCTTGATTTGAGTTGATTTGGGTCCATCAGACTGCTTTGATCTGCTTTTACCAAGATGTTGGTAGCACCGAAATCTATGGCACCAGTGTTGGGCTTGTGCACAAAATGTACATCAATTAATAAAATGCAGTTTATTTGGCAATTGACAGGTATGTGGCAGTTGTATGTTGTTTCATTGATACTTCACAGAGTTGTCAATACATGAAATTATGAATAACAATAATAGTAATAAGGTGTACTTGGATGCTTTATTATGTTGAGATAGTCCCTGGACCAGTGCCTGCTGGGCAACTAATCTTATCCTGTGGTCATGATTTTTATAGCTTCTTCATTGATTTTTATTTCTTTATCTTTTCATTGCCTTTCCTTCCATTAGTTCTTCCATATACTCTCTTTGATTCTCCGGTCCTTGTTAGGTTCAGCAGCAAGCTAGATTTACTTGTGTGCTGGGCTGGAATCCTTCTGGTCAGAGGACTGTGTGTGTGTGTGTGTGTGTGTGTGTGTGTGTGTGAGTGACAGGGGCTGTATTTGATCCTCTTTACTAAAATGTCGAAATGTTGTGTATCCGAACACATATATTTCTCCCAATAAATCCTAGATAAAACCAATAATTGTTTAAATTGTGAAGCTCCTTTAATGTTGCCCAAATAAGGGTGGAATTTGTTGTATTTTAATCTCTTCATCTTTGTCAGCAAAGAGAACAGGAAATAGAATCTTTCTGGAGTTATGGAAAATCACAGTATCCCATAAATTACCCAGGCCATCTATATATATTTACATATGCTCTCAGTTACTAAATGTAATTGGTTCCTTTTGAGAGATCTTTAATAAAACTCCCCAAACTACTTTCCAAATTGTTCCTCCCTGTGCCAGAATGCTGATATCAATAGACATAGGACTTCCAACTGTCCTTAAAAAACCTCTCTGCAGCGACAGCCTCTGAATTTGGCATCTCAACTGTTACAGTAAGTGAGCCCTGCTAAGACTAGCCTGGCTTTCCAATGCAAAGCTGAGTTTATGGCTTTTCCTGCCCCACGTAGTCCTCTGCCCCACAGTCTGTTGGGAGAAAGAGCGGCCAGTTCATGATCTATGCCCAGAAGCTGTAGGTGCCTCTCAGATTACAAGCCAAACCCCATTTTACCTGGGACCCTCATGCCTTTGTGTCTGAAGAAAACGCTGAGACTCTTCTGGTGTAAGCTTCTGTGTTTTGCATTGTAATCCTCAGGCTTCCGCCGTTGATTTATTGTCTCAGGGCTACTTTGCAGTTATAGACGAGGATCTCTTCATCATGACCTAATTTTCCTCCCATAAAAATCATAGCACATAATAAAGAGTATACCACATGTATTACAGGGAGACTCCTAATCCTTCTAAATTGCAGGCTCATGTGACAGATGACATTGACAAAGGTGTAAAAATGAGTATGTGACATGGCTAAGAACAAATTCCACAAGTATCAATGTTCCACATTGTCAAGATAGGCCAGAAGTGGGGCCTGTGAAATTTGCCTTTTATAGACAATTCAAAGGAAAAAAAAAAGTAAATTTTATCATTGCTGTAAGCAGTTAAGGCCAATGTTTTGCAAAGAACAGTAATTAAATTTACACTGATAAATTAAATCCTCATGTCCTGACTGCAAATAATTCATTCTTGAATCTCCAGTGATTTCCCTTCTGATACTTTGTATGGCTCCCTGCTTATTAAATACAGTAATGTGTTCTGAACACAGAATGCTAAACTGTGTTAGGTGTCCCAGTCCTCACCACAGCCCTGGGACCTTTTACAGATAGAGAAATCTGAAACTCAGAGTTACATGACTTACTGGAGGTAAGTGAACAGAGCCAGCAAGTGATTAAAATCAGATCCACCAAGTTATGGTTTTTCCATTTCGTCTTCTGTCTTTCAATTAATAATAGGTGTAGGGACCACACGTGGTTAGATTCAGAGAGTCAAACTGTCTGTGTCCCAATCCAGCCATTCTTCTTATCTATGTGATCTTGGAAAGGTCAGGTAATCTCAGTGAATCTCAATTTACTCATCTACAGGTGGCAAAAGTAATAGTACCTCCCTTATAGGATTTTTGTGAGTATTCATGAAGATAATCCATTAAAATAACAAAGCATGTGAGTCACTCAGTAAGTTTTGGTTATTTTTAGTACCATACCATCACCATATCCTGCCAGCTCTTTCCGGGATGCTATGGTAAGCATTTTATGTGCATTACCTTTTCAATAGCTCTGCAAGGTAGGTATTGGATTCCATTTGCATGAGGGAAACAGACTTAGAAGCCCAAGAGTACTTAGCTAGTAGATTGCAAAGCCAGGATTTGAACTCAAGTCTGTTCAGGCTCCACAACTTGTTTACTTTCTACCCATATGATGCCTTTAAATCCCTTTTCCATATTTTATGGGGTGATAGGGCAATGATGTTAGTATCTGTGATGGTAAGGTCAGTGTTGCTATGGGTGCTGACTGAGTGAGCAACAGAACCTGGACTCAACCTGGGTCTGTGTCTGACTACAGAGGCCAGACCACCCCTGACCACTGTTCCTCATAGCTTCAGGGGAAATAGTAGCTTGGTGTTTAAGGGTGTGCAAATTCCACTTGTAGGAAGCTTGAAATTGGGGATCCTTGGAATGGTTACCCAGAATTACACTTTTATTGTACAGTTTTATTCCCTAGTAGCTTCCAGAAGGCTTATAGTCTTCCTAACTTTTTATCTGTAAAGCATTCCTATGTTGGAATTAGTTTGTAAGTTTGGACAGTATTAAGGGGGCAGTAGGGGCACAGAATAAATCTCCCCCTTTTGTGTTAATTTGGAAAGTCTCTGTGAAACGAGTAGATTATTCCAGCCACGTGGTAGAGCCCCATAAATCCTTGCTCATTGGTTATGTGAGCTCATGCTTCCATCATTCAGCAGGCTCATTTGGGCAGATTTTTCACAGCAGACTGGAGAAAACTTCCTTTGATTATTTTCAAATCATCTCTTCCAAATAAAATAGGATTGGAATAACCAACAAAATTAATCTGTGAATAATTCCAATTCTCATCAGAATTCAACTCAAGCTTTTAGCACAGAGGCAAACTGTTGGCCTGACTAGAAGGTGGCCAGACAATCAGCAGCTTTTAAACAACTTACATGTGTTCAAGTTGCAGAGTTAAATAAACAGCAGTAATGTGGGGAATGATTTCCCAGGCTCTGTAACGAAAGTTTGTGTCATCTGCTCTGACTTGATTTGATTTACAAAGGTACTCTTGCACTTTGGATAAACATGCACGGTAATAATGATGGTCGTGTCTGGCACTTTGCACTTGGCAGTGTGCTCATTTGCACATGGTTGTATGTGATCTTGAGAACAAGCCTATCAGAGCTCCTCAGAAGCCTGGGCCTGGCTCTCAATGAGACCCAGAAAACTGGCCTTTAGGACTTTGGCTCTCACTGGTGGTGAAAATTCCATCCTAGAGCTGATTCTATTATGCTTGAGTAACTTTTCTTTCCAAGGAAATAACTGATGAGCAGAGGGAAATTCTCCCTGGTATGTTCTCATGTCTCTTTCTACTCTGCTGTATACAAATATTGTTTTGGAAGCAATTTTTCAGGGAACTGTCTAAATCCATGGTCCATCCTCAGCAAGCTACTCTTCTTTATTTCTCTGACATTAACTACAGTTCTTAGGTAAAGATAAATGCTTACATTTTTGTTGACAGTTGAGATTGAAATGTATGTATGGTTATCTTTGCTCCCCTTATAGTTGGGCAAAGAGCTCATTCTCAGTAACTCCTTAAAAAAAGAGAAATCAATATGAAGATAAAGAGTATTGAGGCGACTATGAGAACCAGGGTCATCACCACCTCTGAAGCATTTCCTAGTGTTCTTTGCTAAGGATTGCTGAAGACACTACAGTTGAGGCTAGAGAAGGGAAACGCCATTATTCATTGAAATCCATCCTGTAGGTTTGAGCACTGGCTCTCGTAATGAAGATTGGCAGGAGAAGACAAGCTGAATGAGTGGTTGCTGCAGCCCTGGAACTTCACTCCTGGTTCCTCTCCTGCTTAGCTGTATGGTAGGGCAGGAGCTTTCTCACTGTGAGATGGGCATCCAGCTTACCATGCTCAGGTGACCTACAGATTAGAGCAGAATTTTGTAAAGCACCTAGTAAGGTGCCTTGCAGGTGCAAGCACTCATACATAAGCACCATTTAAAAAATGTCAGCAGGCCCGGGTGCAGTGGCTCATGTCTGTAATCTCAGTGCTTTGTGAAGCTGAGATGGGGGGATTGCTTGAGACCAGATGTTTCTAAGACCAGCCTGGCAACATAGAGAGACCCCACAGCTACGAAATAATTTTAAAATTCTAAATACTTCAGGGGCTGAGGCAGGAAGGTCACTTGAGTCCAGGAGTTGAAGACTGCAGTTCACCACTGCATTACAGCATGGGTAGCAGAGTGAGACCCTCTAAGAGAGTCTTTAGAGTGAGTCTCTAAGGGAAAGAAAAAGGTGATAATGCTACATAGTGAAGGTATCACCTGGGACCCACCCCACACAAGAGAAAGGAAGCTGCTCAGCACTTGCAGTTCTCGTTCTCAGTAACAGTCATAACCTTTCTCTTTTCTTACTGTTGTGGAGACTCAAAAAGAGGCCAGAGATGTGCAGCCCTGGTAAACGTGTTCTCAGGGGTTCCAACTGCTCTGGAAGCTGGAGTGTTTTGTTGCCTTTAAGTCTCCTTCTCTTCTACTCCCTTGCCCCAGATGAACTCAGCTATGTAGTGATTCAGTTTATCTTGTTGAAAATTTTCAGTCCCCTACGGAAAATATGATAATGCTGTTTTCAGACGGCTGTGTTTAGGAGCGAGACTGACTTAACCAGCTGGCTGGCATCATTGGAGCCCAAGGACCTGCCAACCCATGGAGAGCAGCTGTTTGGGCTGAAATTCTTATAATTCTTATGACTTTGCATCCTACATATCAGCTTTTGAGTTCTGCTTTTAAATGCATACACAAAAGGAAAGACAACAATGAGAAGGGCCCGGTTGTGTCCATAAGTGAAGGTGGCCCTAGACATACCAGACTATTAGGAAAGAGAAAATTCAGAAGGAGGCGAACTTTAAACAGTAAGAGATGATAATGAATGTATCCATAAATGTTTCTCAACATAGTGGGAGTGTTATGCAGCCATTAGGAATCGTGTTTGAAAATTTTTTTTAGTGAATGGGTAAATGCTATGATACATACAAAATGTATAGGATACAAAATTGTATCGAGAATAACATTTTAATTATGAAAAGGGAGTTTTAACGTTAAATGAGATCATTCATACAAAGCGTTTAACCCAGAGTCCAGCGTGACAAAAACTCAGGAAGTGATAGGTACTGGAATGCAAACTCTCTAACTGTGGGGAATACACTTGCTTCACTGTTACACCCAGAGTGTCTAGTGCAAAGTAGATGCTCAAAAGGTCTTTGTTGATTGAATGAAAGAGTGCTATTGTTATGTATGCATTTGAAAAGGAATCTGGAAACAACAACCTGCATTGCCATGTATAACACACATTATAATTGTGGCAGCTGAACGTCTCTGTCCCTCAGTTCTTTATTATAAAAGGCTAAGGACATGATCTGTTGCTGAGGGTTGCTGAGAAGTGAGTGCAAGTCTACTGTAATCATGGGAAGCACCATATAAGTGTCAGCATCATAATTAAATCCCCCCCTACTTTTATCTGTAGGAAAAAAAAGATGACAATTGTCATGATTTTTGTCTGTTATTTTTTACCATAGACTTCTTTTTTTTCTCTTCACTTTTTGGCCGGGGCTGGGTTTGAACCCACCACCTCTGGCATATGGGGCCGGTGCCCTACTCCTTTGAGCCACAGATGCCGCCTTTTACCATAGACTTTTAAAACAATAATAAAAGCTCCCCACCCCCAAAAGAAACAAAGCTCATAAAGAAGTTAAAACTAAATGCAGTGGTTATGTCTGCACTTATTCATTGCTTCCTTCTCGAGACTTTTCTACTTTTTCCAAATTGTCTGTAGTTTAAATATATTTTATAGTCAAAGGGAAGGGAAAAAAAACAACTCCATTATCTCTGTTTTTGAGAAAAAAAAAAAAAGAAAGCTCAGCATTACAGGTAACACAGAGCTGCTGAACTGAAAAGGAAGCTCCAGCTGAGAACAATTGAAGACAGATTGGGAAAAGGTGCCCTCTCTGGGGCCAATTTTGGAATGTTATTTAAGTCCATGTTCCATAGCGTAAGGAAGTTGTGAAGCAGTTGTTAAGAACTTGGAAACAGAACCAATGAAGAAAGATAAAGGAATGTTGATCATTCGTTCTGGAGAAAAGTAGTCAAAAAACTTTAAGTATGGCTAACAGTGTCTTATAATGAGCACAGCTGATTTCCATGTCCCCTGGAAAGAACAACAAAAAGATGATCAGTGGAACTTATAGCAGAAGAGGTTAGAAATGGAAGTGAATGATTATCAGAATCTCCGTAAGCTTCTAAAGGGAATGTTTAATGCTACTTTTAGCGACTACCCGTTGTCCTCTCAGATCTTGCTGCTTCCAAGACACTCCCAAGCTTTCATTTGCCCTGGTTCAGGCCCATCTTTCCTCCCAGTTCACAGTTGTGAGTAACCTGTGAAATTCTGTTTACAGATATTTAACACCGTACCTGATATGCCTCTCACCAATGCCCAGCTGCACCTGTCTCGGAAGAAGAGCAGCGACTCCAAGCCCCCATCCTGCAGTGAGAGGCCCCTGACGCTGTTCCATGCTGTGCAGTCCACAGAGAAACGTGAGTCCCTGCTGCATGGCATCCAGGAACATCCCGTGCCACCTGCCGCTGCTTGGCCTCTGTCTGTGTGCTGCTGGCCTTTTGTAACATTGAAGACTGTCCCATTGTGCCCTCCCAAGTTCATTTGCTGAGTAACCCTTGTAGGACAATAAGCAATATTCCTGAGAATGAAAGGCAGCAGCCACCACTGAGGCCTGTCTTTCCAGATCTCCTGTGGGGAAACAGCTGAGCCTCTTTCCTTCTGCTACACAAGAGCTGGGCTGAGGCAGCCCTTCTTTAGCTGCCTTTGACTCCCATAAAACCAGCATCTTTTCCTTTTCCCAGCTGTAATGAGATATGTATCAGTGTGAGTCCCGTGCCTGCTAGACTGTGGCTCTGTGAGAGCACAGGCTTGTGGCACCCAACTTCTTCCTCCACCTCTCACTGTGCCCAGCATAGAGTAGACACCTAAAAGCATTTGAAATCAGTTAATGAATTAGAGAACAATACCTTCCATGTCCCAGATAGCAGAGTGTTACCACCACAACTATATCAAATCCGTTTTTCATCTCAGGATTTCTGACCTCTTTGCTGTGATCAGGTACTTATTTCAGCCTCTGTAATAAGAAAGTCACATAGCTTAGGAGTAGAGGCCTCAAGCTCTGCCTGAAATCAGCCCAACATGGGTTCTGGTGCCAGAGCCACAACGTGGGTAAGCCTCATCTGTAAAACAGGAATAATAGTGCCCACCTCAGAGGAAAGTTATGAGAATTCAATGAAATTATGCATTTTGGCATCTGGCACAGGACTGAAACATGGCAAAGGCCAGTTAGTACGAGCTGCTACTACCATGATTAGTTACTGAGTACTTGTAGTGCATGCCCAATCCTTGAAAATTAGGTCAGCTTAAGGAGGTTGTTGATATAGACAGGTGATCAACTATGGAGGTTCTACTGTAATGGTACTAATACCTCTGCCACCACCACCACCCAGCGTTTCCACAGCATTTATTCTGCACCTGACACCATATAAAGTGCTTTCATCTTCACGTCAACTCTGTGTAACAGAAAGCATCATTATTATTTTCCAGAAGAGGAAACTGGGGCCCTGAAATATTTTTTTTGGGGGGGGGCCCTGAAATATTAAATGACTTCCATAGTGGAAGCAGTCTCTGTAATTGACCCTCTGTCTACATTGACCACCTCCTGAAATTGACCTAATTTTCATAGACTGGATATGATGCACCCATGTACTCAGTGGAAGTTCCATATGTTAACCAATTTGTTACAGGCCCTTGAGTGGTCAATTTACAGAAGTTCTACTGTATTATTATTGCTGCTAGCCTCTACTAGGTGTATAAAGGCACAGAGAAGGCACTGATTTGCCTAGAAAGGGGGAGACTCCATATCTAGATTAGCATTTTCTTTCTCTTTGTTGCTATTTTTTTTTTAAATCTTCTTATGTTTCTAAAGAAATGGACCTCTTTGTCATAACTTCTGAAAACAAACCTCCATCCCTAAAACATCAGTGCACTGAAAAGTGGCACAGGGTACCATAATACAGCTGCATCGTGGTGTGGTTAGTACCATTTAAGTTGCTTGAGATGTTTGGTTTTTATACATAAAGCCACTTTCAACATCATTGTAACTAAATCTCTCCTATTTGTGTTCATTTTTTAAAGGTAAATTCCTAGAAGAATTTCTAGGTCAGCAGATAGTGATGATTTCAAGGCCTTACCCTTGTGCTAGGATTGGCTTTCCCTCTCACAGTAGCCTGTGTTCCTCTTAGATATTTGGCTGGGTTCATTCTCACCATGGTCCCGTACCCCTCCACTTGTACCAGGGAACACTTGGAACAGGACTGGCCTCATTCACACCTGCCAAATGAACAAGGCGTTAGGCTATGGGGTGATGTGCTTCTCGGATTTCGAGAAGAGCCACGGTCTCCTAATGTTGTAGTAAGCAGTGTATAGTGCAGATTGGGAGAGGCCAGACAGAACTGGTATATTCTCCCAAGCTTAAAATAGTGCTGGGTTTGTGGTTAGGCCAAAGCAGAGCAGCATTGGAATAGGCCTCAAAGCATACTCTGGAAACACGTCAGAACAAAGATGGAGATTAGGAAAAAATCAGCTAGATCTTTGCCCAAGATTAATTTTATCACATGAGGCAAAGAATTAAAGTTAAAGATGTGTGACAGCAGAGCTGCCAGAGCTGCAGGCCAGGCCATTGTGTCCCTGTCTGCAGAGGGGACAGGGCTGGAGGATACAAAATGAGAAGACAGGGAACAGTAGAACTTCCCCCTTAATGTGAGGACCAGAGCATGTGGATGTGCTCGGATATCGGAAAGGGGCGGAGCCTTCCCCCTCACATAGAGAATACACACGTTAACTGAAAGGTCTGTGTGTGTATATTAGTTTGCTTGGGAAACCACCTTTTCTTCTGGAAAATTAGAATGCTATTGAAGCTAGAATAGGAAGCACCAGAGGACCTGCAGGGGAGGGCTGGAAGCTGTGAGGAAGACAGAGCCCAGAACTGGAAGTTCTGCTGGGTCACCCCACCCAGGTTGTCCTCCAGCAGCCCCCATCACAGTTAATGAGCAGGTAGCAATGCACGCGCAGTTCACCCTTCCCTACGTCTTGTCTGGTCAGTGGACAAAGACAGAAAGCTTTATTTTATCAAAGTACTTAACTGAGTTTATCTTTGGTGTTAAAGTACAGGTAACAATAGGTAAGGATTATGCAGGTAATTTGTGGGAAAAAAATGTATAACTCCATGTAATGATGTTTTTCAATCTGAGGCCTCTTTACATACCTGGCTCAGAGCTTCCCAAACTCCAGTCACGTCCATACAGCTTCTCTCACTATCTGGCCACTATCCCAGAGCTCCCATGCTACCATCTGTTTAATACACAGTTTTATGTTTTGAGACAGGGTCTTGCTCTGTCTCCTGGGCTGGAATGGTACAGTGGCATCATCATTAAAGTTCACTGCAACTTTAATCACTGAGCTCAAGTGATTCCTTGCCTCAGCCTTCGGAGTAGCTGTGACTACGGGCTCAGACTACAAGGCCTCATTAACTTTTCTGTTTTTAGTAGAGATAAACTCTCAGTCCTGCTCAGGCTGGTCCTGAACTCATGAGCTCAAGCAATCCTCTGTCCTCAGCCTCCCTAGGTGCTAGGATTGCAGGCATGAGCCACCACCAAGCCCAGTCTTAATATTCTTCTTTGTGTTGATCTTAAAGTAACTTAGCACTTTACCTGGCCTCATCCTGATATAGAAAATCTCTAAACAAGTGAATTGGATGGTGTCACTATATTATTACCTGAAATAAACTAAAATCAATATGTAAGATTAAAAATGTTCATCCACATCCTACCTTAGTATTACTGAATATTTTATGTAGCCCCTGGGAGGTGGGCCATAGTTTGGAATCCACAGAGCTGGCTTTTAATTTTGACTGACTTCATTCCTCATCCTTAAACATACAGATCCAAGTTGCCTTTGTCCACTGGGCTAGTAGGTTCAGATGTTGTCAGTTGTTTGTGTATGTCACTGTGGACGCCCCCTGTTCATCTGTCAACCTCACGCTGTCCACTTGCAGTTGATTGTGACACCTCTAGGTTTGATGTGACCATCCATACGTTTCTTCAGGCTCTTGCCCCAGGGCATGTATCCTGGGAACAGGATTGCGCGCGCGCGCGCGCGCGCGCACACACACACACACACACACACACGAATAGCTCTCCTCTGTTTTCAGACTTGTCCTGGGGTGTTTTTCAGAGCCTCATTTCTGCTGTCTGCCTGACCTGATTTCTTCTAAGTTCAGTTATTTTTCTTTTCTCCTCATTGAGGTACTTGGGGGTTATATTATCTCTTCAGCCCCCATTTGAGACGCTTACTGGGCTAAAGTCTCCTGAGTAGCCCACTTGGCTGCTTCCCTTTGAAAGATCCCAGTTGTTGATTGTCAGCATGCATTTTTCTCCACCTCCCTGCAGTGTCCTGACTAGGAACAGAAGTTGGAGCCCATTCAGATTGTGATTTGTCCCCTTCTTCCTGGAGAGGAAGCTCCTGAGGGTCATGCTGGGAGCTCCATCGGCTCAGTCCTCTGTCCTAGCACCTGCACTGCAGGCTTATGTGTGGGTAGAAATATAATGCAGGCAGACAGTCCAGAGGACTCAGCAGGAATGGCCTGGGCCTCAGCCCTCGCTGTTCATCAGGCCTGTGGTGGTGGTGGTGGGGTGAGAATGTTCAAGTGCCTAGACAGAAAACTAGTTTGGGGACATCTGAGTAAAATTCAGCAGCTTAGCAGAGATGGGATACCAGCAGAGTTAGATGACTAAAAATTACCCTTGACCCCAGACAATCTAGCCTGAAGGCTATAGCCATAGCCCTTCCTCTCCCATCCCTAAGGCAACTTTGTTACCTACTTAGTTCTGCCCTTGACAACTGTTTTATGATTTAGTGCCTCCACCATGATGACCTTTTCTGTAATCAACAGACCATTCGCATGACTGAGTCACAAGAGTGTTAATTCTTTACTTCTTCATTCTGTAAACACCTGCCCTAAAATCTTGAATAAAAACCTCCTGAGAATTCAAATCAGCTATGCACCTATTTGCCTCTTGATACTGGCTGATACGGTGTCTGTCCCTCCAGGTCTCAGCAAACTTTTTCAAACTCTGCATGTTCATTTCTCAGCTCTGTTTCACCCTCCACCTCCAGACAGTGGCTGGGGAAGTCCCCTACTGGGGAGTTGTCAGTCCACCATATTGCTGCTCTTTGCTGCGCTGCAACACTCATGGAAATATCTGGCATATTAGATGATGCTCATAGGTGTGTGTCTTATTTTTGAGAAGGAGTTTTCCTTTCTGTGTAGGTAGCATAGTTGTGAGCCCAGGCACCTGCATCTGACTCTCCCACTCTTGTCTGTGAGTATTAGCAGAATCTTCTCTGGATGCCTTTTTCCTTTTCCCTAAAGGTAAAATTGTTCTTATGATGACAGTGATCTCTTCCCAGAGTGAAGAGCTAGATAGTTCTCAGGCTGTGTGCTGGGCAGGGACTCAGGTCAGTTACAAGGCAGCATTGGCTCCTGGTGGCATAGGCACTGTGTGGTAGAAGTGGGGCTCAGAATGAAATTGAAGTAGCCTCTGAGAGTAAAACTTTATGGACAAGAGGAAAGGGAATGAGGGGGAAATGCGGGCTTTCAGAAGCATCATAACAATAGAGGCAAATATTCAGAAGCCACAGAATATTTTAGTGACAAGGGGGCTATTGTGAAGCTAGTCAAGGAATATTTTCTTTAAGGAAGAATTTCAAGAAAGATATTAAAGGAAATGAGGGTCCTAGTCTGGCCCAAAGGCTGGGAAAGGTATTCTGGGATGCCTAACAGAAAGCATCTTTCTCTAAGTGGCAGGGTTAGCTCTTGTTTCTAGAATTGATGAGAGGACTATGGAAAGATAAGATCTCACACTGAACTTGAAAGACATTTTCCCACAAAAATGGGTGGGGGGGGTTGTTTATATGTGTTTAATATACATGACTACATATAAACTTTATCAAGTAGTTCCTCATGCTGGGCAGTTATGCATAGCAACATCTCGTTTAATCTTTAAACTTCTATGACATGGGTATAGGTTCTGTTTTCCAGTTGGAAGGCAGTAAAATTTATATTGAATAATGTACACTCAGGGTCACACAGCAACTAAGTAGATTTGAACCCAGTCATTCTACGTCAAAGCTATGTTGTCAACCAGTCATTATTCTGCTGACCAGTTTCAACTTGTGGGGTAGTTCCAAGGAGCTGTGGCTCTCTTTGGGTTGACTATTGGGCAAGCCTATCCTTATTTCCAAAGGAAAATGTTTTCAGTTCTACTTACAAACCTAAAGTTTAAACATTAACTAAGCTGGAGGGAGGGAGGTCTGCCTGGAAAAAGCTGAGGGGCTAGGATAGAAGGATAAATGGGTACGTTTGGTAAAGAGCTTTGAGGCCATACTAGATTTGAGCATCATTTAATAACAGTAAAAATAGCTATAGCCCAGCTATGTGTCCAGCAGCCTGCTAAGCTCATGCTTGTCCCTTGTCATCCCCACAATCAGTAATAATCCTATGAGGTAGGTTCTCACTGTCCACATTTTACAGGCAACTACCCTGAGCCTAGAGAGGACGAGCAGCGGCACTGCTAGCCAGTGGCCAAGGGAGGATTTGTTCCCAGGTGTCTTCCTTCTCTACTCCAGCTTATCTCCAAAAGGGTGCTTTTGTCAGTTCTTGAGCCGCAGAGGTAAAAACCTTGTTAGACTGAGTTATAGAAGCAGTAAAAGCCCTCTGTGCCAGCTTCCAGGGCTGCCATGGGGGCAGCTGAGCCATATTGAACAGTATCTCAATATGCGTACTGGCAGGCTGCCCCCACACAACAGCGTCCCCTCCAAATCCAGCTCCTGCAGGTAGGAGAGGTCCATGTCCAGTGGTGGCTCTGATGTACAGGGCCAGGGCACTCTCCTTTGTGATCAGCTCCCGACAGATGGAGTGAGGTTTTTAGCTGTGCTGCCAGAAGAATGGAAGCAAAGGAAATTACTGTCTAATCCCCAAGTTTCCACACAGACACATCATCTAGCAGAGACTGTAGAAGTACATTAGGTGAAAGGTACTGACACACAGCTGTACTTCTGGACAACTATGCAGGTGGAGCCAGAAGGCTTGGAGGGAACCAGCATCAAGTTGTACCTTGTAGATTTTTTCCAAGAGGTTGCAAGTGACATCTATGACTTATTTTGTCCCCGATTTTTAGTATTTATACCACGATGTTGAAAGGCACTTCTTGGCTCAGTGACTCAGACTTGAGTGTACATTAGAATCTTGTAAGGAGCTTATTAAAAACACAGATGCTTCATCTTCTCCCAGGACATTCAGAGTCAGGAGGTCTTGGCTGGAGCTCAGGCATCTGTATTTTTAAAGCACCCCAGTGATGCCGATGCTGACTCAATTTAGAGAAGCACTGGCTTAGTAAGGTGGGGACTGTCAGGGTTGCTTGCCTTCTGTCATTACCAGAACATCTCTTTGACTCCCCACTGGGGCTTGGAGCCAGCATGGTAGAGAGGTTAAAAGTGGAGGCTGTGCAGTCCAGCGAAATTGTTTTATGCTGTCTCTGTCACCTACCACTCTGAGGCCTGAAGTAGTTTGCTATCCTTTTCTGATCCTCCATCTTCTCATCTGTAAAATCTATCACTAATAATAGCTTCCTTGGATGGTAATTGCCGTGATTAAATAAGCCAGTGCATGTAAAGTACTTGACACTGGGTCTGGAACATAGTAAGTACCTAATAAATGTTAACTACAATTATGATGATTGTCATCAGGCTATACTTTTACCTTACCACTGACTGAGGAAATACCTCCCCCACACACACTTTAAGCCTGCAAATTCCAAAAGGGAGGCCCATTGTGAAGGAAATGCAGAGTCGCCCTGGCCCTTGGAGGGAACCTGTCCAATGCTCCAGAGCAAATACATCAGCAACCTAACGCACACTGGGTTAGTGTCTTAGGTGTTAGTGAAGGCAGGGTAGGAGTGGGTTCTTAGACTTTTTTTTACATGGATCATGTAACTAGCTGCTGGTATTATAGCTCTGATTAAATTTTTTTGTTCAGTTAATTCATCCTGGACCCTGTCCCAGGCAGGCTTACTGAGAGGTTGAGAATTCAGCTTATGTATTTTTCATGTGCATCATCCTTGTTGAAAAATAATTAGGAATTCATACCATTCCAAGGCTTCCATATGTCTTTCTCTGAAGAGTCAGGGCTTTAAGCATGTGCCTTTTCTCAGGTTGCCTCTGCAGATCCTGGGCTCTGAATACACCTGTTTGCTTTGGCAGACAATGTGTTTATCCACATGGATCCCTATTGTCACACAGGCCACAGAAGGTATAATGTGGCTCTGGGCTTAATTATGTTAGTTACTTCATATGTGTGACTGAAAACTTCAAAGATGATGTGACCATTAAAAAATGATGCTGTGAGATAGAGACTTTACCTCTTTCATGTTTACATGGATGGAGCTGGAACATATTCTTCTTAGCAAAGTATCTCAAGAATGGAAGAAAAAGAATCCAATGTACTCAGCCCTACCCTGAAACCAATTTATAGCTTTCATGTGAAAGCTATAACCCAATTATAGCCCAAGAAGAAGGGGAAAGGGGAGAGGGAGGGGAAGGGAAGGGAGAGGAAGGGTGGAGGAAGGGTAATTGGTGGGACCACGCCTATGGTGCATCTTATGAGGGTACATGTGAAATTTACTAAGTGTAGAATATAAATGTCTTAACACAATAACTAAGCAAATGCCATGAAGGCTATGTTAACCAGTTTGATGAAAATATTTCAAAATGTATATAAAACCAACACATTGTACCCCATGATTGCATTAATGTACACAGCTATGATTTAATAAAAAAAAGAAAAAAGAAAAAAAATGATGCTGTGGAAAGCTAATAGCAGGGAAATAGTTCAAGATCATCAAATGAAAAAGCATTTTATAGGCTCATACCCTTGGCATTATCACTACATGAACACAGCAGATTCTGTGACATTAAGTATGATGTGATTCCTCTTTATTAAAAAAAATTATATGTATAGATGTACATATTTTTGGCTATTAACACACCAAAATTAATATAGCTAGAGGGTGACCATGTAGGAAATTTGCCTGCATATGCTTTTCTATTCTTTCTAAATTAGAGAAAATGCATGTTTATTATGTATTGACTTATTTTTAAGTTATTAAAAACAAAATTCCCTGATTGTACATTCCCTAACTATCTGAAACCCATTTTGCTGTGAGTTACAGCAAAAAAAATAAAATAATAATAATAATAAGTAAATATGTAGTTTCCTTATTTCTAATGAGCAAGAGAATAGGCTGTATGTTGACTCTCTCCAATACTGGGCAACCGCAGGTTAACAGGCAAGCAAAAATAAGTTCCCAGGTAGAAAAGAGGGCTATGTTGAAAGCAGCAGAGTGTCCATTTAACTTGGATCACTCAACTCCCTATTCAACCGTTAATTAGAGGCTCATTCCTACCTTGTGGTTTTTGAAATGGTGTTGTTTTAAAGCTGGGCTTTCCCATTGTGCCTCGTGTCTCATTTCTGTGAATCAATTCAACCCTGGCCCAGCCATAATGACTTCCCCATTCTCTCATTGTCTCGAGAAATCCAGTTTTATTGGCATTCTTTCCCTTTGTAAAGAAAAGAGTTATTATGGGCGCCCTAGGGAGAGAATAAGGCAGTCAGTCCACACGGGACCAAAATCAGAGGTGGTTTTGCTGAGGACAACCTGCCAAAAGTTTTAATACCGTGTACTATGTACTGTGATCAAAACAACCCATGGTCTATATCTTTCGTTGATCAACTCACTGTTTAGTCCATCATTGCCCAAACCATTTTTATATGCCGAAACATATTACCCAAACTGCTTTTAAGATTATTTTTATCGTAGATGACTGAGACTGGGTCAGCATGAAATCAGACCACCTCAGATTTAGGGATGGCTTGGCATGACACTATTATCAGCAGAAACAGCTGCATGGAAAAAATTTAAAAAATGCTTCAGAAAGTCTGATTACAAGCTTCCCATGTACTTGGGTGTTTCCCAGAGATGGTAAACTCAGAAATTGCTGTGCACTCATCATTTTTTATTGCAAAATTCATTAAGCTGTTGTGCTATTATCATCCTATCTTGTCAAGATGATACATTACAGACTTCATTGCAAAACTTTCACAAGCGGGAGAAAGTACACCTCTCTCCTGACCATAGAGAAAGCCTCTGGGTATTTTGCTTTTGCCTTCCTCTTTTCTGTGTAAAGCTCCCCGTCTTTGCAAACCTTCCATCTGTCTGGCAACTCCCTTTTCTCCTGTTTGATCATGTGGAGAGAGAGCTCCCTCCTTTTGGCTCCCTGAGGCATCTGGAGCTACTGTTAGAGAACAATCTTCTTCCCTCTTCTTTCTGCCCTCTCATCTTAGGTGTCATGGAAAGTTGGGATGTTAGCCTGCGTTCTGACAGACTTCCATGCACAGTGGGAAACCTTCCCCAGCCCCACCTTGATTGAAGAGTTGCGTTTCCTATTTACCCTGCAGTTCTGTGTATTCAGGAGGCCAGACATGTCCAGGCCTGCCAAGACATGTGGATTTGGCTTGGCTCTGCATATGCCTTCTTGGCCTTGCCTCTGAGTTCTGTGATAAACAGAGATCCTGCCTCTCATGTGCGATGGCGTTGCCATTAGAGTGAGTGGAGTCTCTTGGTAAATATGGAAAGTGAAGTAGCTTTGCTCCAGATTTCCATGGCAACCCCCAGAACAAGTACAATATCACCAGAATTATTCTGCGGCTTTCCTCTTTTAGTTGCAGTGATTTGGGTGCATGCTCATGTTTTTCCACTCCTGATTTGTACAGAAAATAAAAACTCTGCCCACTGTCATCAGTATTTTGGTTTCAAGGACGTTAATGGTTCCTGTCTGAAGCACCTGAAAAATTCAGTCACACATAACTACCTCTTTCTGTTCCAGCAAATGAAATTTTTCATTGTGTGTTATCCCCCTTTATATTTATCATTTATCTCATAACCATTCATGGAGCTTTTGTGTAAATGATCCACAGGCAAGGCACCAGGAAGGTCTGGCTAACACTGACCTCAGAGTCACTGTAATGGTTGCCAGACACGTCCCTGCCCGGGGGTAATTGCGTCCTTAAGTATCAGGTCCACATCCACTTTGTCACTCCTGGTAGGACATGTGTTCATGAAAGTGTGACCGATGCATGTTTACAATTGTTGAGGGGTTTATTTTATTTCGTTATTTTCTCATATCTGGGCTCTTGTTTTCTGTGGGTAAATAAGAATCTCTCTTTGAAGAAGGCAGGTATTCTCGGTAACTTCAGCTAGTTTAGGAATACTCCTGAGTGGTGGGCATTTTTTCTCTTTTTGTCACATAAACGGTTCTCTAGAATCTTGTTGACTTGACTCATAACTGGTTGTTATTCTCCTTTTGAAGCCCACTCGTCTATAATTTATTTCCTTCAGCAACGTAATTGCCATCAGTCCTTCTCATACCTTCTGATGAGGGTACCAGAGCTGGACTGAATCATCAGTGACTCAAAGTCCAGCTCTGTTATTTGAAGGATTTGATTAATTATTATTTTAAGAGGAAAATAAAAGTCTTCTGGGCTGCCTGGTCTCATGCTTCTCTGCCAGGAACAGGTATTCATTTGCCTACCTGATCCCCATCCCCCCAGAAAAACCCTGTTGTAAGTGACATCACTGAACCATTTTCTCCTCATTTCTTAATTTATTCCCAAACCCTTTAGAATTAGAATATGAGTTTACCATAACCACTGAAACATTGGATTTACTATCATTTTTATTCTTCATCCTTTTTCTGCTCTGGAACAATCCTTACCCTCCTACTTACCCTCAGGAAAGATGGTCAACATTTCAGCTTGGATATTCTTTTTTTTTTTTTTATTAAATCATAGTTGTGCACATTAATACTATCATGGGGTACAGTGTGTTGTTTCCATATACAATTTGAAATATTCTCGTCCAGTTGGCCAACATAGCCTTCATGTCATTTTCATAGTTGTTGTGTTAAGACATTTATATTCCACATTTAGAAAGATTCACATGTACCCTTATAGGATAGATCATAGGCATGATCCCAACAATCCCCCTCCCTTCATCCAACCTCTTCCCTCCCCTCCCCTCCCTCTCACCTTTCCCCGTATTCTTGGACTAAAATTAGGTTATAGCTTTCCTATGATACCTAACTATTAGTTTCATAGTAGGGTTGAGTACATTGGATTCTTTTTCTTTTATTCTTGAGATATTTTGCTAAGAAGCTTGGATATTCTACCTACAAGTTCTCAGTCTCATCTGTACATCTATAATATAAAGATAATGGGACTTATTTTGTAGTTAGGAAGTATCAAGTTTCTGAATTTCTTTGTCATATGGCCCAATGAGGGACACTAAAATATAGTCTGCCTCTCTGGTTGTATATTCGGGTATCTTGTCTGCAGAACTGTGAACCTTATGATAAATGTTTTATCCCCTTTCCTAATGGAGAATATGAGAGAAAATGAAGGTTATGGTGACATTTTTAGAAATATTGATAGACTTTTAGCACAGTATTGTGTTTAGTTTGTAAAATCATAACTCTTCCATGGAGAAGTAAATAATCACAGGAGAAATATGAACTATAGTTTTACTCTTCTATTTTCTAAGAGTTCAGAGCATCATGTCATGCAAACTTGGTGCTTCCAACTTCTCAAACTAGCATTAATAAAACTATTTTCTCTCCTTCCGCATGAAGCAGAAAATGTCTCTGGTTGAAGCCCAAAGTATCATCTTTACTCCCCTTCTTGGTCTTGGGCTCCCCACAATCTTACAGAAATGTTTGTACTTTGTGAAAAGGAAAATTTTCCGCACACTGATTCATACTGATAAATGGCACATCCATTCTCTCAATGATTGCCTAATTGTGTAATCGTAGTGTTGTTTTTCTTCCTGATCGCGGGTTCCCATTTACAGGCCCTGTGAGTCCTCCTACATCTTGGCTCAGTGTGCCTCTTACAGTTTCTCTTTCTTTGTTGTTGTCTCGCTTTGAAACTTAAGCTCTTAAAATATGAGTAGTTCTAAATCTCAGGCATCAATTTAATAATCTACATTTTTCAAAGTCTACTTAGAGTTCAGGAATCTCTCAGTAGCTCACGGTTTATCTTTCCTGTGGACTTTATCCAGGGCAGTAAGGATTTGCTCAGATATTTGGGGGGCTGGAGGGCGTGTGTGTGTATTTAGTGTGATGCTTACTCTAGCATCATTTCACAAGCATACTTTATTTTTACAGACATGACTAGTGCAAAGGGAAGAGTATTTTTATAACATCACCTCCTTCATTGTCTAAAGAGACCTGAATTCAAAGGTTTACCTCTGAATTATCATGCCAGTGATTCTAGTCTGTCCTCCTAAGGATATAGAATAACTCTAGCTCAGTTCAAAAAGATCCAGTGAGGTTCAACCTAGATAATGATATTTAAGTGAATAAATCCAAAAACATCAGTTTATTTCAACAGGGTATCCCTGTAATGAATGGGGGACAAGAATGACATTTCCAGTCTATAACATTTTGCTACAGCAGTGGTGCCTGTGTCATTTAGCTGAACCATCCCCCAAAATGTTTTTCAATGCATGGTTCCAAGTTTTTAAAGATGGGAAGAAACAGAAAGTTCTTTTCTTTGAGCAGTATTCTAAAGTTTACAAAATACATTCCTGCTCATGATCCCACTTGATCCTCAAGACAGCTCTGCAAGCTGTGGAAGCCAGTTCTCATTCTCCCCATTTTAGAGAATCCTTAAGCAAGAACCCACAACCAAGTAGAAATTACCTAAGGCTACACAGCCAGTCATGGGTGGAGTCTTGAAGAGAATTCAGGTTTCTGTCTCTTAGCTTGGTAATATTCTCCAAGCATGAACATGACTGCTTGGACTGTGGACTCAGATTTTTGTTCCCATGCCCACTACTCTGCAGCCTATTACAGGTCTATTTATCAAAGAATAAACTTGGCGTTCAACATCAAATACATGGAACTAGAGGCAACACGGAAGGATGTATCTGGGGAGGGTGTTAGGAATTTAGACTGGCCAAGTCCTTAGGAAGTTTATGGCCAAATAGTAGATAATCTAAGGTGAGGGGCTGTGGAATTGGAGATAGGACATGGCCTGATCATTGTGAGCAATACAAGAGGCAGGAGATTGAGAATAAAAGATGAGAGTCACAGAAGCCAAGGGAATCTGGTTGAATGCAAAGCGTCTATGAAGGTTGCTCTGTATTCTTGCCAGTTGAAAGAAGTCACAACTTAAGGTGCTGCGTGGTAGGACCTTTTTCTTAGGAAAAACTCTGGCTTAGAGTAAAGGGGATATATTAACTGTTAAGACGAGGAGGGGGTATTGCTCTGAGATTTCAAGTCACTCGTTCCCCATTGACTCTTCCTTTCCCACTTTTAATTCTTACCCTTTCTTTTTCCTTCTTAAGCTTCTTTGGGATCAGAGATCTCAATCCAATTTCATTATTTTACATTTTTATGCATGTGGGAACTGACCATTGCGATGTAATAATACTGATGTGTGGCTTGTGCCCTTTTCCCCTCCAGAGGAACAAAGGAACAGCATCATCAATTCCAGTTTGGAATCTGTCTCATCAAATCCAAACAGCGTACTTAATTCCAGCAGCAGCTTACAGCCCAACATGAACTCCAGTGACCCAGACCTGGACGTGGTCAAACCCACTCGGCCCAACTCACTGTAAGTAGGATGTCCAGTCACTGACCACATGAAGGCTTTGGTCAGCCATTCCACCTGGAACTTGTTCTCTGGCTCCATCTGACTTTGGGCCATTGTCCTGTGAACATTATTTAAACCTCCTCCCTAAACTTGGAGCTTGGCTGTTTTGTTTTGGGTTTTTTAAGCATTATCATCTTTGAGAGGGGTTGAGAATCATTCTTAACATACTGCTTCTTAGCTTTGGTGATCTTTGATTTACTGCCCTGCTGAGATGGCTTTGGTGATAGCTATTGCCTGTGCTGGCTGCTGGGCATGAGAAGCAATTGCTTTGAGTTTTACAAACATTCAGGGACTGTTGTCACTCTGTATATCAGGAGCCACATGTTTCACTCATTCATATTGTCTCGGTCCCTTCCCCTGACTGTGTTAGGAATGTGCAGTGCTACTTCCATGTTCGTGTCCAAAAGGACAAGTCCAAGGAGCCCTTTGTGTCTTCATGTTGTCAGACCTTAGCAGGACCATGAGCTCTTACCAGAGACGGGAAAAGAGAAGATGCTTTTTGCTTCATTTGGGAGCGCTGAGCAGCATAGCCAAGGCAGTCAGTTTGGGGGCTGGCTGTCTTATCCCCACAGAAATTAGATCTACTTTGTTAGGACCAAAAGTTCTTCCTTGTGGTTCCATCCCACATTGCTTAGCATGCTTCTTCAGACCACCCCATAAATCTTGTCAACTAGAGCCTTTGCAGAAAGAATGTGAAGCTATGACCAGAACAGTTGGACTCTCAGGCTGAGTTATATAAGACTCAGGAAAAAAGAGAGTTGACTTTGCCTTTCTCTAGTGAAAATAGTTTGTGGTTCAGCCACAGACTCTCTTCAGGGCAGTTGTTCACTTGGTGAGACACCAGCCAGCATGAGGATGAGATACCAGGATGTCAGCAACCTTTTCCTACTCCTTTGCACACTGTGGTTGCTTGATGGTGCTGTGCCCTTCAATCTCTTTAAGATATTTACAAGTCTGGCCAGGCACAATGGCTCAGGAGGCCAAGGCAGGACGATTGCTGGAAGCCAGGAGTTCAAGACCACCCTGGGCAAGAACCTATATCTAAATTATTTTTTTCCACCTTGTTTGTGATACTTTTTTTAAAAAATTTAATCATAAACACATAGATCATGTATACATTAATGCATTTATGGGGTACGATGTGCTGATTTCATATAGAATTAGGAACGCTTACATCACACTGGTTAATATGTACCTCATCTTGTTTTACTCATCTCATTTTACTTAATTATTGTGTTAAGACCTTTATACTCTATATTAATAGATCTGACATGTACCCTTACATTATGCACCATAGATGTGATCCCACCTTTCACCCTCCCTCAATCTGACCTCTCACCTTCCCTCCAATCCCCCCTCTTCCCTCCTTCATCTTGGACCATGGTTGTGATCCAGTCTTCATATGAAAGTGTGAGTGATTATAAATTGGTTTCATAATAGTACTGAGTACACTGGATATTTTTTTTTCCATTCTTGACATACTTTACTAAGCTGGATATGTTCCAGCTCCATCCATGTAAATGTAAAAGAGGTAAAGTCTCCATCTTTTTTAAGGCTGCATAATATCCCATGGTGTATATCACTATATATTAATCCATTCGTGGGTCAGTGGGTACTTGGGCTTCTTCCATGACTTACTATTATGAATTGAGCTGCAATGAACAATCTGGTGCAAATATCTTTGTTGTAAAGTGATTTTTGGTCTTTTGGATATATACCTAGTAGAGGAATTGAATTTTATGCTAACTTTTTTTTTTTTTTTGTGGCCACGGCTGGGTTTGAACCTGCTACCTCCAGCATATGGGGCTGGTGCCCTACTCCTTTGAGCCGCAGGTGCTACCCAGGAATCGAATTTTAAAAAGATAATTATAAATCTGCAAGATAGAGGAAAAATGATTTCAAAGTGGATTTAAGAGGTTCTTATAATTTATCTACAGTATACGGTAAAATCTGAAACTGAGAAAATTGGGTCTCTTTTTAGTTGTTGGCAGCTTTACATAGTACCAACATGCAGGAAGTTTAATTACTTGCCTGTTGTCCGGGGGGTGGTGCCTGTGTTCATGTGGCAGACTGGTGCTTGAACACCTCAAAATGATTGACTGTGTTCAGTCAGCCTCTTCTGGCTCTCCATGGCAGGGCTGGCCTACAGAGCCTCCCTGCCTCCAGGCATTGCTTTCTCAGGCTCTTCCTATACCTGCTTTCCTGGACATTAAGGAGATGCTGTTTTCTTTTATTCTTCCAGTTGGTTTACATCTCTGTCTCTAGCAGTTCCTGAAGTTACTTATGGCTCAGCATGAGTAAGGTTGAATTTCTACCCCAGGTTGCTTACCCTCCCTGATTTTAGCCAGCCAATACCAACTAGTGGTCTTTCATCTGTGTTTGTCAGTGGCTTATAGCTGTGGGCCCCTGACTCACTGCAGAGTACAGCATGTACAAAAAGGTTGTTTAAATGGCTAAGTGGGAAAGGGGGAAGTATCTTTTAAATAAGCTCTGATGGAGGGGGCTTAGGATTTTTTTTTGGGGGGGGGGCCTAGATGGGATTTGTTTTTATAATATACTGGGAATTGCTCTATTCACTTCACCACAACTGGGGGAGTATTTTCTGCCTGGTGCAGATTTGGGGGGCTTTCCTAAGAAAGGGAGGGTGATGCCAGGAAAGAATTGGAGGTACAAGTGTGGGTATGTTTCCAGAAAGACTCCTGTCCCTGTAAGCCAGGTAAGGCCTGACTAATACCTGTGAGTCTTAAGGTCAAAGAAGACTGTTGTTGCGGTAGAAGCAGCAGATTCCTGCACCAATGCCAGCACCTACCATGTTCCTGAGCGAGAGCCACACCAAAGCTCCCATAATCTCTGCAGACAGGCTCACTACTATTTTTCAAACCCAAGGCAACAAGGTGACGTTCCTGGATGCCTTCCTCCTGCTGTTTTCTACCTAGATTTGCCTAGGTGGAGCAAGGACAGAAATTAGGCTGTCCCAGCGAGTGGACGCCACTGTGCCTTCCCTGAGATAATCAACATGAGAATTCTGTCGGCACAGACACTCCACGGGGATCAGGCTAAGTCATGACCAGCCGAGACCACTTGGTTTCAACCTCAGCTCTTAGACCCTTTTGTTTCTTCTGTCATTGTTCAGTTTGAGGTGTACAGAGATCCTTCAATGGGAACATTTAATGATGGCGATGAAAACAAGAAACAAAAGCAGGGGGTGGGAGGATTACCATCTCTCTGACTGTCACTTAGGCATAAGGTAGGGAACCAGTCACCAGGAAACTATCTGTTCTTTTAATTGTACCCTTTTTTCCCTACTGTTTTTCATAATGACTGGAATGATCATTATGACCATGTAGAAATCATAATGAGAGAAACATGTTTGTTCCTCCTGATACAGTGGTACCTCCAGTAATGCTTTTTGCTTTATCATTGGTAAATCTTCCCTAATTCTCCAGGGAGATTGTGACTATCCCGTTTACATCAGTGTAGTGCTAAATTGGGCATCAAAATTAGAGATGCCAACATTCTACCCATGCCAGTGTGAGGCTACTGGGTTTAAATCTTTGGCAGGTCCTCAGCTAGACTCCTAAGGTAGCTGCGTCTCCTGAAGATCAAAGAATAGTCTGTAAGCCAGGAACAATGTCCAGTTAGTCTGAAATTATCATCAAGTCTGACTGAAGCTATTTTGTGCCTAGATCCATCATGCTAAGCTACCTCATATAAACCCAAAAAAGAGGATTTCTGTCTCCCCACCTCCTAAGGAGGAAAGACAAGGGCATATGGCAATGCTAAATGAGACTTGCAGGTCCTAAGTGTGTTTAGAGTTCAGCAATTATTAACCAAGTATCTGGTGAACACATACACCAGGCCAGAATATTGGGAAAGGCAGGTGGATAAAGTATGAAATGGGCATTAGGAAAGAGTTACATGGGTTGGTGAAGAGTATTCCAGGTAAGGAGGATAAGGGAAGCAGAGATGATACAGAATGGGTAAGTTTTACCTACAGAGGTGTTAGGGGAGGGGAGAGTTGAAGTTCCTCCCCTACCACTACCCCCAGAAAAAAAAAAAAGAACAATCTTTTAAAATCTGGAGCCTTCACATAAAATCCAGATTTTGTGCTGAAACAATGAGATATCACATGCAAGAAAATGAATCTAGACATATACCTTATACCTTCCACAGAAATTAACTCCCAGTGGAACACAGATCTACTTGTAAAATGCAGAACTATAAAACTTCTAAAAGATGACATAAGAGAAAACCTAGAGGCCATGGAGGATCACTTTTTAGATACAACAGTAGAAGCCTAATTTGTAAAAGAACACTTGTTAAGTTTTTTAACAAGAAAACTTGTTAAGACTTCATTTAAACTAAAATCTGCTGTCCAAAGACACTGTTATACAAACAAGAAAGAAGTCACACACTAGGAGAAAATATTTGCAAAACACATATCTGATAACGGACCAGTATATAAAACATACAGAGAACTCTTAAAATTCACTAATAAATAAACAACAACTCAATTAAAATATTGGCAAAAGATCCAACGAGACGCCTCATGAGAGAAAACACAAAGATGGCAAACAAACATGTGAAATGGTGCCTCACATAATATTTAATCAGGGAAATGCAAATTGCACCAAAAAGATACTACCACACAACTACTGTGTTTTCCCGAAAATAAGACCTACCCCAAAAATAAGCCCTAGCAGGATTTCTATGCATTTGTTAAATATAAGCCCTACCCCAATAATAAGACCTAGTGATGGTCTGCATAGCCATGCCATGCATTTCAGCACAGAGGGGAAGACATCCCCTAAAAATAAGCCCTAGAGTGTTTTCTTGAGAAAAAATAAATATAAGACAGTGTCTTATTTTCAGGGAAACATGGTATTAGAATGGCCACAATCAAAGAATACTAACAATACAAAATGTTGATGAGGATGTGGAGCAACAGGAACTCTCATTGCTGATGGGAATGTGAAATGGAATAGCCACTTTGGAAGATAGTTGGTGGTTTCTTACAAAAGTAATATAATAGAATTCAGCAATTATGCTGCTTGGTATCTGCCCAAATGAACTAAAATTTATGTCCACACAAAAACCTGCACACAAATTTTTAGTAGCTCTCTTCATAATTGCCAAGACTTGGAAGAAACCAAGATATTTAGCAGTAAGTGTGAATGGATAAACATCAAGACAGTAGATTATTATCTGGCAATGAACTGTGAACTATTTAGCCATGAAAAGACATGGAGGAACCTTAAATGCATATTACTGAAAGTGAAAGAGACCAGTCTGAAAAGATTATAATATAAGATGATGCCAATTATATGGCTTTCTGAAAAATGCAAAATTATGGAGTCAGTAAAAAGATTGGTGTTTTCCAGTGGCCCAAGGGGAGGGAAGGAGGGATAAATAGCTGGAACACAGGGCATTTTTATCACAGTGAGACTATCCTGTATGGTACTGTAATGGTGGAGATATAAGATATTATACACTTGTCAAAACCCATGGAACAGAAAGAGTGAATCCCAGTGTAAACTCTGCTCTTCAGTTAATAATAATATATCTGTATTGGTTCATAAGTCATAACAAACATACCACACTAGTGCACAATGTTTAATAATTGAGGAAACTTAGGGGGCAAAACTCTGTTGTTTTGTGTAATTTTTCTGTAAACCTAAAACTTCTCTTAAAATAGTCTATTAATATAGAGTGCCAAAAAATATATACACATTTTAAGAAAGGAAAAAACTGTATGAAAAATTATAATACTCAAGTCCCATTTGACTTCTGCAATTATAAGAGGTGTTTGAAGGTGTCTTGTATTCATCTTTTGTTATTGGTATATATTGAGTCACAATTTTCATACAGTTTTTTCTTTTATTGAAATGTATATACATTTTTTGGGCACCCTCTGTATTTTTAAAATCCAGATACTTCTGAAAAGCTAGAAGACTTGGCTCCACTAAACCCATGTGTTACTTGGTAACAAGTGATGCCCCTCAGTCCCTGTCATCTCACCGCTGTTCTACCTTACTGGTTTGTATCTTCTGCTTGTGGGCCTGGTGTAGATTTAAAATGGCCACAGAATCCTTGCAGCCCTCCCGTTAAGATCTAGAGCCCTTGACTCTAGGCAGGCCTTCCCCTGTTGAGTTACTTTGGCCAATAGAAAGTGGTAGAAATAAAATCATGTGACTTCCAAGCTCAGGCCACAAGGCCTCACAAGCTTCCTCTCTCATCCTCCTGGAACCCTTGTACCTTATAAAGAAGCCCAGTCTAATCTCCTTAAACATGAAGAACTACTAGAGAGAGAAGCCCAAGCTCTTAGCTGATACCTGGGCCACCACTCAGTGGACTGTAGCCACATGCGTTAGTCCACACAAGACAAGCAGTCATGCTACCCAGTTAATCCACAGATTTATGCCATCATGGTGGTTTTATGCCACTGAGTTTAAGGGTGGTTTATTGTGCAATAGTAGTTAACACACACAAGGCCTATGAGTTTGTGACCTCAGAGTCATGGGTAGCTGCCCTGGGGTGGGGCTGAGCAGCCTCAGCGAGGTAGAAAGCTGTGGGAGGTTCTTGCTGTAGCATAGTGCCGCATGGAACTAGCCTCTCAATTTTCAGAATCTTCTTTGAAAGAAAATGACTCTTAACTAGGATTCTAAGAAATTAAGAAACAAAATTTATGGCTAATGGATGAGGCAAACAAGAAAGATGGCTCAAACATTGGAATGGAAAGCAGGAAACTCCAGGTTCTAGTCGTGGCACTGACGTGGCCTCTGCCCTGAACATGCCCACCTCCTCCAGTCTGTCTCCAGTCTGTCTGGGGAAGGAAATGACCCCCCCCCCGGCCCGCCCCTAAGGAGGAGGGTACTTAGGAAGGGCTGCAGAGGGAAAAATCATACTCTCCTTCCACGATGAGCAATGGAGTTGGCTTTATGTCAGCTCCTTTCTGGGAGATAGTGATTTTTAAGAAGGAAGTAAACAAATGCTGAGAATGAAGTCAGGGGGACGTCCCACCAGAGACATAACATACTGCAGTAATTCCCCCAAATTAGGCACTCGGTGAATGCTGCTTCAGATGGCTGGGAATTGTTACGACTGAAAGAAGGCCGGGAGGCCGGGACGATTACCAGCATGAGGGAGCCGAACCTTGGAGTTCTCGCTGCCTAAGTGGTCCCCACTCCTAAAAAATAACTGTTCAGTAGCCTTATAAATAAAACTCTTTTTTTTTTCCGTCCTTCCCTCTTAACACACATGTATTTCCAAGTTATTTCTGGTGACCTAAAAGATGTGTGCATGCCAAACACCCACAAATTCTGCCAGAGTCAACCTTCCTCTCCCGTCTTAGTGACCAGAGAACAGTCCCTGGAATTCAAAGGATAAACAAGACCTGCATCCAGGCCGAGTTGTTTCTCTGAAACATTTTTGGCTCCTTCCGAGTTTGATTCAGCTGCTCTCTGATGAAATTGGGGAAAACTGGCCTTGAGAGATGTCTCTAAAACTGTACTTATCTTCTGCTTATTTGGTCACAATTCATTGCACAAATATCAATTGAACTCCTGCTGTGCCGGGCATTATTCTGAGTGCTGAAAATACAATGACTAAAAAAAAAAAAAAAAAATCCTGCTTTTCTCTTCTAGTAGAGACAGGGATAAATCAGTCACTTACACGGTGTATCAGAGGTTGAGAAATTCTATGAAGAAAACTAATGCAGAGCCAAGGAGATAGTGATTTGGAGGGAGAGGAGGCAAGTTGCATCTACCTCAGTTTTCTCAAATCTGTAAAATAGGATGATCATAGGGCGGCACCTATGGCTCAAAGGAGTAGGGCACCAGTCCCATATGCCAGAGGTGGGTTCAAACCCAGCCCCGGCCAAAAACTGCAAAAAAAAAAAAAAAAAAATAGGGTGAGCATATCCTCTTTAGAAAGGTGTTGTGAAGATTAAGTGAAAACATCTTTACCTCATTTACATGTTTTAGTACAAGGAATGGTAATTATTAACTTTATTTTGGAGGACTGCCTTCACAATGATCCTTTCTCTCTCTTCCCTCAAACCTAGTATTTTGCCCTACAGAGCTATGCCCCAGATTGTACCACTCACCTTTTCCACCAACTTCTTACCCTGAATCTGAGACTGGAGCTATGTTTTACTCCAGTGGTTGAGATATCAATGTAGAGGCAGAACTTTTACTGTAGAGGCAGGTGCTGCCCCACCTTAAACCAAGACCAGCTGGGGCAGGCACACCTGTTCCTGGAAAATTTGGAAACCACCAGATTCCCACAGGGTACCTGCTGAGTTACGTGCATAGCTGTTAGGTGTTGAGACCAAAGAATCACAAAATGAATAATCTGTATTAGACAAGTGATAATTAATGGCATTTTTAAAAATTGGGATAGTTGTACTATTCCAATGCTATTTTATGACAAAGAATTACTTCCAGACGGCAGCTATAATTCTATTAGAGTTGTCTTTATTTGTCATTCTTTGGAATGTGAGGATTTGAAAGAGGAAGTTTTCCCTCTATGATGGGATCAGCTTTCCATGGAAAAGGATCTTTCCTATTAGACTGAGATTCTGTTTCTCTTTTTTTTTTTTAATTTTTTTTATTAAATCATAACTTTGTACATTGATGCATTTTGGGGGTTCAGGGTACTGCTTCAATATACAATGTGAAATGTTTACATTGAACTAAGTAACACATCCATCACAATTATGCTCATTTCTAAATAGTTTTGAAATGATGCAGTGAAGTTCTGTTTCTCACCCACCTCGAAACAGAAAAGGTCTTTTCAGACTTTTGTGTCTAAAAACCTTGGTGACATTCCCCACCTTGGGAAATTACCTGAAAGCGTAAACATTTTCGAGAGGAATCATTTGGGCCAGGCACAGTGGCTCACGCCTATAATCCTATTACTCTGGGAGGCTAAGGTGGGAGACTGCCTTGAGATTAAGAGTTCAAGACCAGCTTGAGCAAGAGTGAGGCTCCATCTCTACTAAAAGTAGAAAAAATTGCAAGGCTTTGTGGTGGGTACCTGTAATCCCAGCTTGGGAGGCTGACGCAAGACGATCTCTTGAGCCCAAGAATTTGAGATTTCTGTGAGCTATGATGATGCCACAGCACTCTACTCAGGGTGACAGAGTAAGACTCTGTGTCAAAAAAAAAAAGAATTATTTGCCTTTTTGGGCTCCTCCTCATCACAACGCCTTGAGATTCCAGCTTACTAGCTCCTTGTTGTTCCTGGGATGGACATTCCCAATCCACCCTCTGTCACTTCAGGTTCCTGGGCTGTGGGTGCCACAGCTCCATGTAACCAGGCCACTGTCCCTTGACATTTTCAGTTTATTATTGATACGACTGTTTTCTTTTCTGAGTGGCTTCATGTCAGCTTTTGCCTTTATCTGGACAGGATCTAAGATCTCACTCTCCAGTCAGGAACCCAGCTGGGCTTCCCTTGGTTGAGGATGGAGACTCCTGCCTGCTGACCCATTGGATTTTTTTTGGATGCATGTGTTTGGTTATTAGTGGTTCTCATTTTTTGGAATGTAAAATTTCTTGAGCCTGCCATCACACTCCAGGACCCAGTAGGATTTCTATCCCAGGCACCAGGGATCTGTCAGTGGCTCTTGGATCTCCGCAGCTTGTCAGCATAGGGGCTATGGGAGGAGGTGGGAGCCAGGCACTCTGAATGCCCGCTACATCCCTGTCTGCTAGCAGAGTAGAAATCACAAGAGGAAAGAATGTTTTCCCACACGCATATTGTTTTTTTCTTTTCCCCTTTAGGAGCTAAACTCATATAAGGGATCTATAGTTTTTTCTATTAACTTACCAGTTTTGCTAAATAATCTAAAATAATTCCCAGAATTTGCCCAGACATACAGTATTTGCTTAAAGCCTTGGGGTTTAATTAAAAGTATGAATGAATGAATTTCATTCTGAATTCAGCTGTCCTTGAATGCCTTATGGCAGGGTTCCTCAAACTTTTTAAACAGGGGGCCAGTTCACTATCCCTTAGACCATTGGAGGGCCGGACTGTGGGCCCCAGGATGAGTTGGCTGCTAAGCAGGACAGGCAGCAGCGGCAAAAACACCTGGCGGGCCGGATAAATGTCCTAGGCAGGCCACATGTGGCCTGCGGGCTGTAGTTTGAGGACACCTGCCTTATGGTAGTGTATTTTATCTGTGTGAGTAGGTGTTAGGCGTTTTAAATCTCAAATTTTGGGGTAGAATCTTTAGGAAAAGAAATCAGTTTAGGACTGCATGGCTTTTCAGCACTATTATGCATGTAAGGGACTTTGAAAGACTCTAAAATAATGGGGTGTTCTGTTTTTCTTTGCTTCCTTTTATCATAGTTGTTGTTTTAACTTAAAGTTAAATTTAGGGTTGTTTTTCCCTATATATATATATATAATCTGGGGGATTTTATTGGTAGATTCAGATACTAAACTTGATAAATTAAAACTACATTAGAGTTACAGTACTGCTTTGAAACCTTTTTTTAGTCAATTTGGAAAGCAAATACTAAGTGAGGAAAGAATTCCTAGATGAAAGCCTTAGGATCTCGTTTTCAACCCCTTCGGTGCAGTAGGGATCTCAGAAGCCGTGTGAGATCTACTGTAGGCTTCATCTGATCTCTGTTCACTGGTCCTCCGGAGCAGTCTTAGCTCAGTGCAGTGGTTCTCCAACCTTGTGTTCCTGGGACCAGCATCATTGGCATCATCTGGGAGTTGGACCCCAACCCCAGTCTACTGGGTCAACAACTCTGGAAGAGAGAAGGGCCCAGCAACTTGTATTTTACCAGACCCTGAAAGGTGACTGAGATATCTGCTAAAGTCTGAGGGCTATGGTGCAGTGTATAGGGCATTAGGCTATTCCAGAGTGGAGTCAGGATTTACCTTTGTTAAGCTTCCTAGGCCCAGCCGGTTGTCAACACCAGCACTACTCTCTGATTGTGCAGTGATGACCGTGGTGGGGTTTGACGGAGCTCTGCCCCTGACCTTTGAGATCAGTCACAGCTTACTCAGCTGAGGAGAGAGATGAGTTTGCTTTTCAGAGGAACCCAGTTAACTCCCCAGTGCTGAACTTTCAGAGCTGCTTTGCAAATGCTTGCCTGTTGTCACACATCAAGAGAGGGTAGTGCATCGGTTAATCGGCCAGTGGGTATTTTCACTGAGCATCTACTATGTGTGTGACATGATAAGATCAAGATGCTGATAGTAACAGAAACCGCTCCCAGGGCATGTAAAACTGAAAGTGATGGATCAGTGTCAACAGGGACAGAAGATTTGAGACTTCTAAATCAGCATTTTCCAAACTAGTACAGGAGAGGGCTCGTGGGAGGCAAGAGCTGAGTTGGACAAAGTTCAGCAAATTCTTAACGAGAGGGCTTCTGACACTTTTAACATGTGTCCATTGAGACTCTCCCAAAGGGCATGTGTTATGCTGCAGCTCCTAAATTTATTCAATCACAGAACACGCTTTCTGCAGTCAGCCTCTTAAAATAGGATTCCACAATTTTGGAAATGATACTCTACATCAACACCCTACGTTTGAAAGGGGAAACTATTTCTCATAATGGTTGGTGTTGTTATGGCAGAGATCTTCCAGAAAACAGAGATTTCATTTGCATATCACTCTATGGCCATAAATAGCTGTCTGAAGGCTGAAATGGCTTCTATCATGTGTTAGGTATCAGTAAGTTTTAGAATGTGGTGTAGGTGAAAACAGCTCACTGTGGACCTGCCAGGGTTGAGCCTCTGCTCTGCCCTTTCCTAACTGTGTGTACTTGGTCAAGGTATTTGTCCTCTCTGTTCTAAACTTCTTCTGTGAAATGGTAATAATAATAATGGTACCTACCTTTAAGGTTGTTATGAAGGTAGATGAGATAATACCTTCATAACATTTAGTAATATGGCCTGGTTCAGAGTAAGCAGTCGATAAAAATTAGTTGCTACTATTATTTTTTATTATCTCATTATTATTATTTGCTCTTAAACCCTTTCCCCAATAAACAAATACCCAGTGTTGATTTATTTCAGTGGTGGAGTAGATGGACACACAAGGTTTATTTTTATTAGTCCTGTTTGATTCTGCTGTGACACAAAGCAACCCTGATTTTTTTTTTAATAAGAAAATAATTTTCCACATGAATTGGAATACCCCAAATTGAATTAAGTACAAATAATAAAGTGTGGTGAAATCAACAGAAGTGGTCCTCTTACCAGACAGGGATAGAGCTGCTTGTACAAAGTCAGCAGGCCTGGGTGTTCACCTTCCAGAGCCTTCATCAGGGCCCCTGCCTGATCATCTCTCCACTTGGTGGAGACAATTGGAACTATATTAATTAGACTAGAAACTAATTCCAAGCTCGAATCTTTACTAGGGAACAGTTTAGCCTCAGAAATTCCTCTCCAGGCTATCGCCATTAATTTGACTGTCAGATTCTGACAAAAAGGAAAACAGTTTCTAAAAAAAAAATTTATTCTGAAATTTGGGTCTGAGCCCTTCATGCATTTGCTCTGTTGGATTCTCTTCCATGGTCTTCAGCTCCCAAGAAAGCAGCAGTTCTCACCAAGATGCTGCTTCCATGTTTCTTCCAATATTCTTTACAGATCGAAGGCACATAGTGATGGGGCTGTTCCTCTGCATGTTGTCAAAGATGTTCAGAAAGGCGATAAAATAGCTGCTTTTAGCATTACCCTATTAGTGCGGGTTGCCCTAAGAGAAGCCCCGTTTTCAGAGAAAACCACGATGATATTGTCCATAAAGAAAAAAAGATGTTCATCCAAGGATGTGTTAGGAGAAGAAACAACAACACAACCAAAATATTAATGGCTAGGTGAGCCTTTACTTATAAAAGGGTTGGTATGAGGGAGTCGCAAGAGATGGTACAGTGAGCGAGGGCTGGTCGCTGCTGCCCAGTCACCACTCTGAAGGGACATGAGTGAAAAGCGGTACATTCCCTGACCCTCCCCTTCCTCCTGCTCGTTCCTTGCCAGAGCTCCCCATTGGTGAACGTAACGGGGAGCCAGAGGGTGCAGAGCACCTCTTGATGAGATTTGTACTGGTTGGCTCCCATAGAAGAGAGCAGGAGGGTGGAGAATGTGTCTGGAGAGGCAAATGAATGCTACACGACACAGTTGTATATTCCCATGCAGTTTTTAAAAGCCAAAAAGTAGCAGGAATACCCCTCAGAACAGGACTTGCTAAGTAAATGGTGGATTAGAACACCATCCAATACAGCGGAGGAACAACGTAATTCTGTATGTGCAACCTTCAAGGACACATGGAGTGGGAAAAGGTATGAAGTGTGAAGCGGTGGCTGTCAGCCCAGGCTGCACATCAGCATTATCTGGGGGACCTAAGATAAAAAATACCAACACCTAGGCCACTTCCCGGGAGCCTCAGAGTTTACTCATCTATGTAAGGGTCTGAGTTGTGGTATGTTTCTTGAGCCTCCTGAGTGATGATATTGCAGCTAGATGTGAAAACCATTAGTGTACATTGTGTGATGTGACTGAGAGAATCCCAGAGTATAGACACATGTGGCTGTGAATAACATCTACAGTATTTCAGGGAATATACAGGAAAGTGGATCTGAGGGGTTGCCTCTGAGGAAGACAGATGGGGCACTGGTGGTCTGTAGTGGAAGGAACACCGACTTTTCAGTGCCGCCCTTTCACAGTGCTGGAATTTTTTCTATGTACCTACATGCATTGTTGAGCTTCAAAAACTCAATTAGAAATAGATTTGCTTAGTTTCAAAGTCACCATTCATTCATTCTCTTAAAAACTGTGGAACACATCTTTGCAAGACAGGATTCTTTATTTTTTTAACCTTTAAAATTATTTATAACCTTGATAGTTAGGGATCTGAGTGACAGGCTTTGACTGAAGAGTAAGGCCTCGTACCAAGAAGGTTTTTCCTTGGGTGTGTTTTAAATGAAAATGAAATTAAGGCTGTTAAATCAAGGCCTAGTGCTCTTCCTTTCTGAGCTATTCTTTCCTGGACTCAGGTCACTTGGCACAGCAAAGAAAATCTGTTATGGAGTTAATTGAGCTCTCTTTAGGGTAAAGTGGATTCTCTTAGATCCCTGCATCTGGGGGTTTCTTATTAAAATTGAGAAGCCCTAAGTAAGAAATCAGAAAGTCAATTTTAACACTATCTACCCGTGAACTTTTCCCTCAACCCCCCAAACAATTGAATTAAGTAGTTCAATTATGTTGAGCTATATATAGTTCTTTCACCTGATCATCATCCGTCATTCTCCATCTGCTATCTACCCAATTTCCTTTAGAAGTTCCATTTTATAACAGCGTATATAATGGAAAAACCTTAACTCCTGACCTTTATGGAGATACACTAGCGTTACTCAATAATAATTAGCAGTTGCCCTGGTAACCTCAGACTCACTGCTTAAATCACCTGTATTTGTCATCGTCCCCTGCCTTTAGGACAGTGAGATCACCTGCTTTGTGCTAATGAAAAAAGACATTTCACTAATTTTGTAATTCTTTTCAGCTTCTGTTGTAGGAGTAGAAGCGATACCGTTTCTGATTACACTCACCAAAAAGTGGGGTTTTTTGTTTTGTTTTTTAGTGACTAACGCAGTAAGATCAAACAAAAATCATCCTAGGTTTTAAGCAAATTGGGAAGCCCTTTTTCATCTATTTTGTCCACTACTATACCCATGACCTTAGAAGATTAAGTAGATGAAACACTGCAGGTAAGAATTTAAGGGTGGTAGCCCCAGGGGTAAAATGAAAGAATGAAATTGGCAGGTCTGTCATCATATCAGCCTGCACTGACAAAGGTAATTAAAGCCCGCTAACTCCAGCACTTTGACGGGAAGGACACTGCTGAAAATTGACAAATCCAAGCTGAAGCATGAGAGAGACTTCTTATCTTCAGATGCATTTCTTGGCTTCCACTCCATCTCAGGGGAAGCCTGCATCCTCCTGTACACCCGTACACAGTGCCTTGCAGCACAGACCTGGTGCTAGGACCTCTGTGTGACTCTCCGCTTCCTCTGGAGGAGAAACAGACACCCCACCCACAGCCCCTAACACACATACACATCCTCTTTCCCGTTTTGCTCTTGATCCCTTGTGTGAAAGTGGAATTAAAGGAAATATGTCCTTAGTCATCCCATGGCAATACTTACAATGTTCAATTGTCACAGAGAGAATAAACTGGCAGGCAATCAGGAATGAAGAAGCGGAGTCATGGGAATCCTGAACATGCTAATCCAGTAAGGACAAGGTCCACATCTTCGTGACTGACACACCCTAGGTAGTCATCCCAGACAGCAGTGAGCCTGCAGTGTCCCGAGAGAAGATTGCAAGCACTTCATTATCAGCAAGCCAACATCCACTAGTTACTCTTGCCCTCCTCTCCACCCTCAGTCTCAGAGGACTGCAAACTTATTTTCAGGTTCTGTTTCCCTGGGGAATATGGCACCACTGGACGAATATTTGCTGCTGTAGCTGGAGTTTACTCTGGAGAATGCACTGACATCAGCACCCAGAACTGGCTGGATCTGATGGACAGGCCCTTCACAGGCGGTTACAAACCCATATTAAACACTTACTGTTTAGGACACTACTCTAGGAACTATGAAAAAGACAATTGAAACATACCCTCTCCCTGATTGCCCCGCTGAGGGAGATCAGGTGTATACGTGGGGGAGCATTGCTGCCAGCATGAGACATATTTTAAGTTGCAAGTGGGTGGCCTAATCATTTACTCAAAAATATTTATGGTTGAATGAAGTTTCTTTGCATCTGTGGGCAGGGTTTCCAGTAACCTCACTGGTTTATCTTCTAGATCTGTTTTGAAGTTTATACTTTCCTTGTCTGCCTTGGTCCTGCTGACTTTTAGCTGGAGAGGAGGAGTTAAGAGTTTTATCACCCAACTTTTTTCTCCTGTTCAACTTCCTACTTTTCAAGACTGCTAATCATCAAGAACTGGGCTTAGAAGAGAAAAGATGGGGCCATATCCCAAATGTTTTTTCCCCTCCATAGAATTCTCTGGCTCCAACTTTTTAGATGACAGAAACCTTAAAATTTGGACTGTAAGAATGATGCGGAGAGAAAGATATCAAAAGGAATGAAAAGCTGGAATTTGGTCATTTTCATGTGTTGCGTCTTTGAAGCCTCTCCCCACCAGAGGAGACTTTCTCATTAGGACATATTTATACTTTTTTTCCCTCCCCAACAACTAGCAGCTTACTAATATTTATACTAGCAAAAATCCCTAACAGTTTATTTAATAAAGCCCTATACCAAATATCCCGTTAACAGAAAATTGAATTCATACCTTGAAGGATTGTTTTTTAACCTGATATGGGAAAAGAAAGTTTTGAGAATTAGTAGTTCTTTAAACCCTGAATCAGCGTAGCCAGGAAAAAAATGAGAGAGACTGTATGCCTCACCATGGGTCAGGGAAAGTTTCGCTGTTAAATTTTCAGGCAATATGTAAACTTCTGTACAGGGCTAAAGGATCTTTTTCCTGGTTCTTTGTCTACCGGGAAATTCCAAATTAAATCCTCTCTTCCTCATAAGTCAGTTACTAAGTTCTGCCTATAATTTCAAAACGAATCATTTAGGTCATATGCCCACAAGCAAATACCCTGGTTCATCATTACAAAGAAAGAAAGTCTTCTTGCTGTATTTTTCTTTGCATACTTGGCTGATTTTTTCCAAACTCGTCTTCCGCTTCCAGAAATGTCAGCTCCTGAAGTTTATTCTTTTTGATTGTATACCAATTCCAGTAGTGACACAAAGGAAGGCTTAGTAAAACCTGAGTTGATATTTTGAGTACGGCCGGCTCTGAATCGGAGCATAGAGGAGCTGTATTAACCGTAACCTGAATGCTCCCGTTGAAACTCAGTCAGAGCCAGCCTTTCACCCTGCTTGTCGTTTTTGGTTCACCTCCTGTAAGCAAGTTCATTGTGTAACCCGCTGGACTTGGCACACCTCGGGAAGAATGAGGTCTCTATATGTGAGAATGTCCCGTGGAAACCTAAGACCCTCATCTAGAATCTGAATATGTAAACAGTGCATTGGGTCTCCAAACAGCAGAGCAATAGGATTTCAAGTCGAGCCCTGTCTGTGTGCTGCCATAGCCGTACATTTGGCTTTATTCCAGATTCACGTAGAAATAGAAGAATGTGCAGTAAATAAGAGAAAGAAAACACCATCTCTGCTCAGTTCAGCTAACCCATGACTTGTGAAGATGGCCCCATTTCTCTGGAGAGGATATGATTCTTTCAAGATTGTTTTCCTACACGTCACTGTGGGGCTGGCTTGGCTTCACGCCATAGTGTGAAACTGGGGTGTGTGTCCCTGCAAAGCTAAGGTAGAATCAGGACCCCCGGGGTCCCTGCTCTGGTTTTGCTGAGTGGAACATATAGCTTGAGATTTTTGGAGGCTGGATGAAGAAAAGGAAGGAGAAATAAGGGTATTATCAGTGGGGGAGGAGCAGAAATATCTACAGGAAGTTTTATGGAGTTTCCCGTGTGTGGTGTGCAGTGTGAATCCTCTTCCATGTCACTTCATGAAGTTTCCTGCAAAAATCACTTCCTCATTATCTGGTCTTTCACAGTATTAAGAGCTCAGGCTCTGGGGACAGATTTATTACTTGAGTTCATATCCTATCTTTATTAGTTGTTTTACAGTAAACAGTGGCTTGACCTCTGTAAGCCTCATCTGTTCAATAGGAATAATAGTATCTACCTCATAGGGTTGCTGTGAGGATAACATGAATCTTTCATGCAGAGCACTTAGCATGGCTCCTAGCTTCTAAAAAGTGTTCAATAAAAGTTACCTGCCATAATCAAGGTCAGAGTAGCTCTTCTGACAGTAGCTGAGGGTTTAGGGTGTCTTTGGAGCAGTGGTTCTCAACCATCCTAATGCTGCGACCCTTTAATAGAGTTCCTCATGTTGTGGTGAGGGGTCACCACAACATGAGGAACTGTATTAATGAAAATAATTTGATGGTTGGGGGAACATGAGGAACTGTATTAAAGGGTTGCGGCATTGGGAAGGTTGAGAACCACTGCTTTGGAGGGTTATACTAAGGTGTTGAGTCTCACTTCTTGGAGGAACAGGGTGGAAAAGGAGACTGTCCTCTGGGAGTCAGTCACATGTGAGTTACAGAATCACACAGTCCCCTGACTGTTGATAAAACAAGGTAAGGAGAACTTAAAAGTCATAAAAACCAATAATGCAGGGGTCTGGAGAAAGAGCAAGCCACCCATACCACCCAGCACCTCCTTTGGTCACAGCCCTGTTACAGCAAAGACACCAATTGATTTTTATAATCCTCACTCCTCAGAAAAGCAAGTTACATTGATATATTCTGGGTTTGAGGATAGAAAAATGTGTGCTGTATCTTAGAAAGGTTTCCATTGGTTATAGTAAGAACTGAATGCTTAATTAATTAGATTTGTTAGCAGAGTTGCTCATTGGAAAACTTTGTTCTCCAGCGATACAGACTTTGCACCATAATTCCTCAAGATCTCCACATAGTAATAATATGGGGAAACGGGGGGGTAGGGAAGCACATGAACAACCCGGACCAACCATCCAACCATAATTATTTTCATGGATTTTTCTATTGGTTTGTTTTAACTGGAACTAGGTTAAGAGTCTTTCCTGCCCCCCAGAATGGTCAGCAGCAGTGTACCTCACCACATGGGGAAAGTCCAGTTGCTACAGTTCCAATGTGCAAGGAGACACAGGAGGTAGGGAGGGCACCACTGGAGAGAGGGCTTCCTGTGCCCTACTTTTCTTACTCTACTTCAAGGGATTTCAGTCTTCTGTGACTGTAACTACAGCTTTAGTTTTTTTATTCTCTGAATCATTCAGCAGCTTTCACTGAATGCCATCGGTATGAAAGCTCATTGGACATGATATTAAAGATGAGTTAGATTAGTGATCATTAAGGATGGTGTCCTTAGTAGTGAGTGGTAAAAGACATTTAAAATAAATTGAAGGATTTGGTGATGCAGGATAAAGCACTGTTGGAATTCCCAGACAGGAGAGATAATTTTGACCTAGACTTTGTGATCCAATTGGTATTTGAACTTGTATCTTGAAGGTTAGGTTGGATTTAGATAGAGGGGAAACAGAGGAGAAAGCCTCAGAAACAGGAACAAACAGGGCATCTGTGGGGAGCTGCTCATAGTTAACTTTGAACATATGCTTTTCATCTGTAATATTACAATTGTTTTATTTCTTATGTCAGTATGATTTTTCCTTCTGGAGGTGCTAAAGCTAGGGAAGCCTAGTAATGTCTTCCTGCATCAGAATTCCATTCTAGCAGGATCCCAATGGAACATCTTCTGTCGATTTATCTTATGTAATTGATTTGCCTGAGGTGTTCCCTATTTTCATCACAGTTTTGCTTCACAGTCAAATAGACTTCGCCATCTGGAACTCTTTCTTTATTTTCTTAGCTCACATGTTCTTCCGCAAGGGGCCTGTTTCCATTTCTAAGTGTCACACGGGGTCCTACAACATTCTGCTTCATCCTCTTTGCTTTGAGTTTTGTATTCTAAAAGAGCCAACAAAATGTGTTAGAAAATAAGCTGAATCCCTCCTTTCTGTGTTACGACCCAAGACCAAACACATTGGACAAATTCTGACACCTTCAGCTTTCAGCAAAGGCTATTTACCTTGGAGCCAGCCTGTGTCTCTAAGAGACTAGTTCTGAGCTCCAAGAGGGTAGAACAGCTCAGAGACAATTGGGGCAGGCCAGATTCACGGTGGGATTAGTGAGGAGAGAGTGTAAATAGTGATCACATAGCCTTACAGAAAATTCCTGTTTATTTTTACTCCTTAGAGTTGCTATGTTTAGCCTTCAGTTACTGTGCTAACCCTGCTAAACTGTGTGTGGTATTTATTTTCATTCAGGTGGGTAACATCCATTCTCTTTTTCAAATTATAAGTGAACTGTGGAAACTGCATCCCAGTCACTCAACTATATAGTCTGACACATTGTCACAAAGCACCAGGCACTATTCAAGTGACTGTCAGGGCCTTTGCTTTTGGAATGTTTGCATTTCTCTCAGTCCAGGGCCTTTCTGGGCACTAATAAGAGCTGGCTATTCTTGTCCTCCCCACATGTTTCTGGATACTTAGCACTAGTTTAAACTTCCCTAAGGTGACATATTTTTAAATGCACTGATAGTTATATACAAAACCCTATGTGTCAACTTGAGCAAATTTACCAGTCAGGATTCTTGGTTATAAGTCACAGAAAAATCTACCCCAACTAACTTAGGCTAAAATAGAACTTATTGGTTTACAAATGTACTTGAGGAGCCCAGGAACATCTGTGGTCAGACCTGGCTGGGTCCAGGGAGTCAGGTGTTGCCATCCAGACTGAGCTCTTGCCATGTCTCAGCTCAGCTTTCCTGTATGTTGACTCTCCTCTGAGATAAGCACTTTCCTTTTAATTATGACATTATTGCCAGCAGCCGGCCTTATTTTCTTTATAAAGGTCCAAATCTAGCAGAAAATAAACAGCCTTTCTTCGTCAACATTTTGAACAGCAGGCTGGGCCTAATTCCTGTTTGTCCAAAGTAAATCACATCCCCATCTCTCAGCCATTCTCTGTAGTAAGGAGTGTATGATCCTCTGCTGGGCTAGACCCACATCACCTGCTCATTCTTGACCAGGTGGGAGAGGAAGGTCGACACGCAGAGCATGAGGACCATGAGTATGGAGAAGGGGTGGTCCTCAGGGGCAAGACAGCCCAGGGCCACTGAAGTCACTGCATTGGGCTTTTCTTACACGGACTTAGTGAAGTATTGGTAACTTTACATTCCAGGATGCAGATATATACTGCTTTTTTCCTATCTTAGATAATCTCTGAAAATGTCCCTTCTGGGGTTTAAGTGATTGTTGCATGATTTATTTCTCTTTTACTGAATGGTTCCTTCAAAATAATATGTTTTGTAGTTTTTTTAAATGAAGAAATGTCATCTTAGCCCTGGACACAGTTGATTCATTTAAGAAAAACAAACTTCTGAGAAAAGAGTGTGTCATCCTCAGTGCCCACTGTGGATCATTAGAGAACATATGGCAAACATATGTTGAGGCTGGCCTCCGGGAGTTCTACTCCCAGTGTTGTAAGGAGTACGCCTTGAAAGGACTGGCCCCTTCTCTTCTGCGAGAGCCATGGACACATAAGAACACTGTATCTTCTGGCTCAGCAGCTCTGAGAGCTCCCAGACACAGGCTGCCGGGGCATGGCATCTTCTGGTGGCCTGGCAGAAATGGCAGGGCAGCCAACAGCCAGCTCACGAGCTGTGTGGCAGTCTCCAACTTGTGGTGATGTTGTCCAAAACTAGCAAGTGAGGATAAGAACTGATTCTTCTGCCAGGATGACAGTGAGCTGCTTGAAAATTCCATCTTAGTTTGATCCTCCAGTGTCTAGTTCATATCCCTGAGAACAAACTTTGCTGTCAAAGATTGAAATCCAGTCTCTATGAGATAGGTTGATGATGGATGTAATAGTGGTGATGACAGTAATAATTTACATTAAGTAAGCACCAGTGTGCCAGGCTCTTTTCGTGTATAGACTTATTTAATCATCATGCCTGACATACTGTTATAATCCCTAGTTTACACGTAAGGAAATAAATACAGAGAGGTTACCTAACTTACCTGAGGGCAGAGATGGGATTTGAACCCGGGCAGTCAGATTCCAGGATTTCCCCATCCCAGTCATTAGGCTTGGTTGCTTCTGTGGGTGGTGCTTGGGTAATGACCAGCTATTGAAGTCGGGCTTTCAGGAAGGAGACTGAAGCAACCCAGTCATGTTCTCTCTCCTGCCAACCCTCCATTCTTTGGTATCACTCAAGTTCAGATGCGGGGGGAGTTTGGGGAGTTAACAAGAAGATAGGAGAACAGGAACAGTGAATGAGTATCTTAAAAAAAAAAAAAAGAAGAAGAAGACAGAAGACCAGAATTTAAGAGGAAAAAAAGAGGGAGAGGAGGGCAGGAAATAGTTGGAATGAGCTGTAATAAAAGACAGAGAATATAAAGGATGAATGTGGAGGATTCCTATGAGGGAAAAGAATAGGATGAATGTTTATGACCATCTGTTGTTGCCAGGCAGGCACTAGTCTGACTGGTAGTTACGTATGTTGTCTAATCTTATGACCCACGGAGGTAAACAACCGCTATCAATATCCCCATTTTCCACAAGAGGGGACTGGGTTTCAGAGGGATGAAGTGACTTCCCCAAGATCGCAGAGCTTGGACGTAGCAGAGCTGGAATTTAAACAAATGCCTAAATAACCACCTTCTAGCTCCCCACCCCTGGCCAGCAAGTCTTTCATCATTTTGAGGACTCGTCCCTCATTCCTAGGTGTGATTTTTAGCCCCAGATGAGATTTGATGGATACTCAGAGCTAATACTGATGAGACAGCCCTTCCTTTGCCGGGAGGCAGTTGCTGTGTTCACCCATCACAAGAAGAGGGGAAGGCAATGGAGTTTTGTAGCACACCTCATTTCTTCCCAACTTTCAGCCTTTGTGAAGCTAACTCTTTCATTAGACTCCCAGTCTGTCAGCAGAGGTGCTAATCCTCCTGATGCATTCCGTAACTCTGTAATCTCAGGTAAGCAATGTTTTTTCATATTTGCGAGACTTCCTTTTACATTTGCTCATTTCTGCCATTAAAAACAAAACGGAAAACCTTCCCTCAAAAGTTGACCATCTGGTTGTCGCTACACTTTCTCCAAATTGAAGAGGTGGCAACAGGGTGTTTGCAAGCCCAGCGTTTATCTCTGGCATAGGCACAATCCCAGCCCTTACTGGTTGCATTTCCAATTTTAGGTTTATGATTTGAGAATGAAATTTCCTCTTCAATTTTTTTCCTTTCCTTCTGTTTATTTTTTGGAATCCAGGTGTAATTGTCCCCCAAGGGGCTGGACCAGTTTAATACATTTAGTGAATGATGACTTTCCAGAGAGGGCATCATATCCATCTCCAAATCTGGGCGGGCCACCCTCACACGTTGCCTTATTGTCAGCTGAAACGGGGGCAGCATTTTTAGGACTTGTGCACTTTCACTACGTGCAGACATTAATTTTGAGTCTTTGTGTGCGTGTATGTATGTATTCAGAGCACACTTGGGTGACATGTGCCAGGTATCTAATGACAACGGTTCTCTGAGCATTACTGATAAATCTAACCACATCCAGGGATATGAGGCTCATTATTCTTTTTAAAAATACATATGAAGTTAAGCAAAATGAGAGTTAAAAAAAAAAGAGCAGATGAACAAAAGCTGAGAGAGGAAGAGAGAGTTTTATTCATTATGAAACTGTCCTGAGCCACCTAGCAGCCGTGACCAAAAAAGGGGAAAAAATATGACAGGATGTTTATTTCAATTGTCCGTTCAGTGAAAGCATATAAATCCATCGGGTGTTGCATATTACAGTATTAATTGGTCATGTGCGTCCCTATATTAATGATGTTGAATGGCACAATAGACAGTGTCTTCCATTGCAGTTTCACGCAGAAAACATGAGGTTTCTACATAAAGCTGTTTCTCCTATTGGTTCTGATTAAATGTAGAGCACAGGCCCGGCACGGTGGCTCACACCTGTAATCCTAGCACTCTGGGAGGCTGAGGCAAGAGTATTCTTGAGGTCAGGAGTTTCAGAAAAGCCTGAACAAGAGTGAGACACCCCCCCACCCAGGTCTACTAAAAATAGTAAAATTAGCTGGGCATTGTGGCGGGCGCTGGTAGTACCAGCTACTCAGGAGGCTGAGGCAAGAGAATTGCTTGAGCCCAAGAGTTTGAGGTTGCTGTGACCTATGATGCTACTATACTCTAGCCTGAGCCACCAAGTGAGACTCTGTCTTGAAAACCAAAACACAAACAAACAAAATACAGGTAGAGCACAATGTTAAGTGGAAGTATTGAAAGGTCCTTTTCACTATGGAGCAAGGAGTAGAACAGCCTGGAGAAAACATGTTTTCTGGTGACCAGCCTGGTTATAGGATGATAAATGGGGGACAGGATCCCTCTTAGAGGATCCCAGCTGTCTGAACCTTGGTTTTGACAGGAGCTACATGATAGGTGATTCTGAATGGAGGTTTACAGGAGTATAAATACCTGACGTTTAGATACCGTGTTGTTAATTGAAAGAGGATGCCAGATAGATCATGTTTCATGTTTCATTGAGGAAATGAGGCTGATCAGAGTCCTAGTCTCCCTGGGACTCCTTTGGATTCAGCAAGCACTTCCAAAGTGCCCACTGCCTGTGGGCAGGTGCTGGGAACATAGTGGCAGTGCCTGTGAGGACCTGCACCCGGGTCCCTTCATAGAAGTGTGATGTGGTGTGAGAAAGGCAGCCTTGAGGTGCAGTGGGGTCTGGAGGAGGTCACTGAGCCTCACTCTTCCTCTTCAGAAGTGAGTAAAAGTTACCATGGGAAGATAGGGGACATTGCAGGCAAATGGGACTGCACCAGCACAAATAAGGAGACAAATGACTACATGCTGGAGAAGAGCAAGCTGCTCTGCAGGGCGTGCAGGAGACACGGGCCAGGGAGAGATGGCCGTCAGTCAGCAGAGTGGAGGATTAGCCCAGGCCAGAACTTATAACAGATATATTTTTAGGTGGTGCCAAGATGGTCCTCAAAAAAATAAAAAGAGTGGTTTTGGATTGTTTTATTAATAGTTAACATTTTCGGCTCGGCGCCTGTGGCTCAATTGGCTAAGGCGCCAGCCACGTACACCTAAGGTGGCGGGTTCGAATCCCCAGCCCGGGCCCGCCAAAACAACAATGATGGCTGAAACAAAAAATGGCCGGGCGTTGTGGCGGGCACCTGTGGTCCCAGCTACTTGGGAGGCTGAAGCAGGAGTCTCGCTTGAGCCCAGGAGTTGGAGGTTGGTATGAGCTGTGATGCCATGGCACTCTACCCAGGGGGATAGCTTGAGGCTTTGTCTCAAAAAAAAAAAAGTTAACATTTTCTTCTTGAGCCATTACTAAATTCAGGCACTTTGCTTGGCAATTTATCTCTGCATTGTTTTACCTAACTTTCAAGATCACTCTCTGAGGTAGGTATTATTTTCCCTGTCTTACAAGTAGGAGACTGAGCCACAAAAAACTTAAGAAACTTTCCCAAGTCCAAGAAGTCTGACTCTAAAGACTTTCTGCCATCTTACTGTTGGGGGATATTTTATCACCCAAAGACTGTATACGTTCTAAATCTGAGCCCCCAAAGAGTCAAGAGTTCTAAGTCATGCTGTATGGAAGGAGGGATGACCTTGACTCCACTCTAGGCTTCCTTAAACCTAAGGGATTTGCCCTGCAGAAACTTTTTCTTTGGCACACGCTGCCTAGACATTGGGGCTGGGCTGTGCAGCCCAAGGAATTTGTTTTTGGCAAAGCTGTGTCACCTCTTTTCCCAGGAGTCAGCTCCTGCTTCAGGGCAGCACAAAAACTCATCAATCTTAGAGAAAAAGAAGTTTTATCTTGCTGCGTGTAACAGCAGAAAGGCTAACACTCACTTCTTCTGAAGGCCTTCCCGCATTGTTTAGACATCAAGTTGTTGTTTGTTTGTTTTTAAAAGGAGGATGGCCATAGGTAGGACAAAGTATTAATATTCATTTAGCGCTGCTTCTGTTTTATCCAGATCTGAGATTTTTTTCTCGTTCGAAAGCAAAAGATACAGAACAACTTGTTTGTCAGTAAAGATCTGGTTGAAGAAGTCGTTGCACATCTCTGCCACAGAGGCTAAAAAATAATGAGGGGACCGCTTTTCACGTAATGATGGAGCCATCTCCAGGACGTATTGTTAAGGAGACCAATGTGGATAACTTGTGACCATTTGTTAAGGGGGGAGAGTGTGAAAGCACACATCAACACGAGCTTGTGTGTTCATATAGTATCTCTGAAAGAAAATACCAGAAGCTCACAATAGCAGTTACTTCTGGTGAGGGAGTCAGTGGGAAGGAAGCCTTATTTTTCTTGTCCACCCTTTTATGGTGATACTCTTTTATACTGTTGTAAATGTTATCAGCTGTTATAATAGCATTTCAAGCAATTAGGTTAATGTAAAAGTTAAAGAGAAAAAAACCTCCCCATCCCTCAAACAAGTTAAATGGTATTCATATATTTTATTTGTAGATATATACTTCTACCCCATAGTTGTGAATTATCCATCATAAAAGTATTTTAAATCTGTAGTTTATAACCAGGCAACTCTGTAGCAATATGGGATTACCTAGGATCATGAGTAATTGGAGCCCTCATCCAAATACTTGCTGATATACTACATCCGACTTCCCAACAAGAGAGCAATAAAGTCCTGTATTGAACTGCTAAGCCCCATACCTGTCAGGGACTGATAAGTACACATGGGCAGGTTCTTTGATATGCGTCCAAGTCCATTATCAGAGATAAGCAAGCTTAAGTGTAAATCTGTGATTTAACTGCATTTCACATTTGATATGGAGCTACAGGAAAGGTACCAGAGAGAACCTGTGTGTTCAGACTACATCTATTGCTCCAGCTCTTTTAAAGATTCCTTTCCTGTGGAAAGGAGCCCAAAAGTTCTGTCTCCTGCTAAAGTCTGGTTAGCTGACCTGAAGGCTAACTCTTACTTTTTGGTGCTTCACAAGTGACTAATTGGTGGTATTATTTTAACCAGTAAAAATTCAGATATGCTTGCAGCTGGCAGGATTTATAAACAGTTAATGACTAAAACAATTGGCAGTATCCTGAAAGGCGACCCGAGAGCAGCGTGAGCAGTGTGGGCAGGGAGGCCTGCAGATGCAGGGCCGTGTCACTGTGGTGACAGTGAGGTGAAATGGGTTTCAGGTTCACATCGTCTCAGCATGGTGAGATCCGCCATTCCTCGACTTAGTGACTTAGCGTGATTTCTTCTTTTGCAAATATGTAAGGTATTTCAGAAATGTTTTAGAAAAACTTATTTGTAATCAATGTTTAGTGTTTACTGGGAAAAAAAGGTACATTTCTTATGAAGAATCTTGGATACCAAAATGCAATAGATTTTTAATAAACATCCCATCTCTTTAGAACTCAGCACTTGGTCCAGAAGTTTTATAGTGTTGTGCATATGAGAGGAATTGTTGTTTTATATATTTATGAAAACAGGCTAAGGTTCATTTTATTCTCACTTAGGTTAGAGAGAGAGCTGGCACGAGGAATGTCTTCTTTAACTAACATTGACTTTTTTCCCTTCATTTTTTAAGTTCCTCATCTGAAATATGGCATGTGACAATAAAATAGAATCGTCTTTCTGAGATGTATATCTTCACAAAGCCAGAGATTGGCCAAGCATTTCATCCTTAAGAAAAATGAAAAGCCATGTTGCCCGTGTAGTGAGCCATCTGCTGCTTTGTAGACCATGGATAAGTGACTCACCAGCCAAGTCTGGTTTCATATTTATAAGCTGCAGCTCACTTCCAAAATGGTAAGAATTAATCCAATGGGACTTCACTTTGAAAGTTAGGTTTCACATGGGAAATTAACCTCCAGGCTTGGCAGGTGAGCCCTTTGGGCAGGTTAGCGACTCTCAGACGGTGGCCAAGAACTCATGTCCAAGAGTTTTTTGTGTCCCTCCTCCAGTTCATCTTCCTGGAGTAACATTCCATGTTCATACACAATGAAGGGGAAGTCTTTTCACCACTGAATATAAAGAGCCAGTCTAAAAATGAGAAATTAATTTAGCTTTGCCCCAGGGTAGCTTAGATACAGCTTTTAAGTGTTAATATTAAAAAGCACTTGGAGAGACCTTCCATTTGGAGCTTGAGGAGAGAATTCCTTTAGCAGGGTGTTTAACATAACCCTAAGTAGCAGGTCATTAAGCAGAAGTCCAGATTTGGCATTGAAACTTACATTTCACTAGTATAATGAAAAGTTCCAGGAAAAAAAAAAAGCACAGGTGCCTGGTTTTCATCGTTATACCATTTTTAGCTCATAATCTTGGAATCCACAAATGCCTTTAGGATCCAATATGCAAAGAAAGTGACATGTCACAGGGAGCCATGAAAAGGATGGCAGTGGAAAGCAAAGATGGGAGAGACTCCTCATTAGCCTGCGGTGTCAGTGTGATTTGGCTCTGGCACTCAGCCCTCGTTACTTGGGGCAAATCATTTGACCTTTATATCTGTCGAGGGACTGTATATCTCCATATGCCTGTTAGTGGGCTGCCCTGGTATAAATTTAGTTGTGCCTCCCCTCACTTCCCTGTACTGGGAGACAAATTATATGATCACTCACTATATACAATGTAGCATTAATTGTAACAACTCACTCCCTATATACAATGTAGCATTAATTGTAATAATTCCCGGTATCTGTTTCCCAAGTGCCTTTTTCTCCAAACTAATCATCTGTGGACCAGAGACCACCTTATTTGTCGCTGACCTTCAGCCTCTCAAAACAGTGCCTGGCTTGTGTTGACCCTTCTCAAAAGAAGGAATCAGTTCAGCAGGTCCCATCACAAGGCTGGAAGGGCTGGATCCATGAACTGTATGCGAGATCAGCAGCCACACTGTCCACAGCCCCTTTGTTTACAGCCCTTGCTTTGCTTGTCTTTGGTGCCATCACCCTCTCCTGGTTTGCTTGACATCTCTCTGTCTCAGTCTCCTCTAAAAGCTCCTTTCCCCTTAAAAGTTGTTATTTCTCAGGGTCTGGTTTTAAATTATCTTCTTAACCCTTTGATCCCATCACTTTGTATAGTTCCATTTACCAGAAACATGCCAAAGACTGTCTATATCCAGAATCTTCTACTGGTTCTTTAGACCCACGTGTCCAGCTGCAAACCCCAGTGCCAACTGACTGCTATGGGTGAATGGCTCCTGTCCTCCCCTGCAACCACCCGTTCCTCACCCTGTGCTTCCAGTTTCTGTGAAATCCACCACTCTCCATCTGGTGCCTGGAAACCTGGCCAGCTCCCTTTACTCACACCAGCTTCTCATCAGTGATCAAGACCTGTTGATTTTGCCTCTCCCCCAGCAGCCTGCCTATCTCCATCCCCATTGCCAGCACCTCAGCCCAGGCCTTGCCCGTCTGGGCTTCCTGACCCTTGACTGGCCCCTCCAGCTCATTCTCTACACTGCAACATGGGATTGTTCTAATGTGCAAACTTGAAGGTCCCATGGATACTGTAAACTCCACAGTGTTTTTTGTGAGTGATTTATTAAGAGGTGGTCCAGCCCTGCTTGACGCTACAGCTTTCGTTTAAACTCTCTCCTTTGGTCCTACTGAACTTGTTTTACTTGTTCAGCCTGGCCATTTCCCCTCATCTCCAGGGAACACTGTGTTAAACATCACTTCTTTCAGAAACCCTTTTCTGCTTCCTCCCCTCCTCCACGCTCCCTGGACTGGGGTGAGATGACTCTTGCCTACAGGGGAAGCGTTTATCCCCCCATAGGACATTTATCACAGCGTTGTCATTGCCTGGGTATTTGCTGGTCTCATATTCTCAGTTCTTTCTCCACAGTGCCAAACACCGTGGCTGAAACACAGTGATAAAAATGTGTTTATTACATGAATGAGTAAACAAAATACACAGAAAAAGATTTTTGGACAATCCATTTTGCAAAAAGAAGAATTTTGGCCTCCTGCTCAGGAGGTGAGATTTTCAGGGTTTTGTTTTTTGATTCTGTAAATACCTCATATGTTTAGCAAGGCCTCAGATTCAAGAACTTGTTTAGAACTTGCCAGCGCCCTCCAGTTGCATGTGGAATGAAATCTAAACTCTTTTTCATGGCCTGTGTGAGTGGCCCTTGCTTACCTTACTTAACCTCTCCGACCTCACCTCACCTGGCTTCCTCCTGGCCTGTATGCTCCAGTCTTCATTCTGTTCCCTGTACAAACCAAGTCCATTCTTGCCTCAGATGGTCCTTCCCACATCCTCCCCAGCTCCAGCTTTCCCTGACACTCTCTCCCTCCTGCTATCACTACCTACTACATCACTGTCTCGTTTCCTTCCCATCATGTTCCCTCTGCATGTTCTTGCCAATTATTCACCCTCCTGCTTTTTATCTGTCTGTCCTGATGACCATGTGAGCCCCATGAGGGTCAGGAACAGCACCCGGGATAAGACCTGGCTGTGATGCTTCCTAAATATTTGTCAAGTGAATCCATTTTAGTTAAACAACACAACTTGGTTTGTTGATAAGCAAACTCCTTTATCCAAAACCTGTCATTAACAGGGAAGATACACAAGATCATTTCTCATCTACCTTAAGTAATCAGCCTAGAAAATGGTTCAATGAGCTCAACGCCTGTGGCTCAAGTGGCTAAGGCGCCAGCTACATGCACCTAAGATGGCGGGTTCGCATCCAGCCCCAGCCCGCCAAACAACAATGATGGCTGCAACCAAAAAATAGCCAGGTGTTGTGGCGGGCACCTGTGGTCCCAGCTACTTGGGAGACTGAGGCAGGAGACTCACTTGAGCCCAGGAGTTAGAGGTTGCTGTGAGCTGCGATGCCACAGTACTCTACCTAGGGGGATGGCTTGAGGCTCTGTCTCAAAAAAAAGAAAATGGTTCAATGGCAGATAAGTTTTATAAACTTGTAGCTAAAATGTCCTCAAGTTTCCCTGGATATAAAGACAGCTCTCTTGCTCTGTCTGGATGGTGGCCTGACCATGCCAGTTCTTAAGTAAATACTCACTCTGTCTTCACGTCAGACCCTATATAAATAGTCATTTTCATAAATCACATCCAGAAAACTAGTATTTAACGGCATGGTTTTTGGTTAGTCGTAGTCCTCCTGATCCTCTAGAACACAGATTCTTTGGAAAGTTGGTAAGCCCAGTTGGTAAGAGGCCTGACTGTATCTGAAGCCAACACATAGGCAACAGGTTGGCTGCTTTGGTTTTAGAGTTATTCTCCGTATGTCTCATGCAATTTGAAAGTGGTCTTTAAAAAGCCACTTTCCTTTCCTAGATAAGACCTGTAGGGGAATTTAAGCTATTCTTGGTGGCAATATAACCTCACAAAAGATGTGTAAACACAGTGCTTTGCCAAATATTTGTAGAGGCGAGGGACAGGCAGTGGGTTGGCATAGACCCAGAGTAAAATGTCCTAGGAGGTGTTTTGTGATCTCCTCACCTGTAAAATGGAGCTCATCAAAGGGCCCACCTGCTTTGCTTGTTGTGTCCAGTAAGGTGATAATGAGAGCAGTGTGCCCCTGACCTGCCCCGTAGCGAGCCCTCGGTAAATGTTAACAGTCGCTGCTGTTAGTCACGTCAGCCACTATTCTGGATGAATGCAAAGCCTTTGGCTTTGGCACTAACCACCAGGAGTTTTCCCCATCCTGAGCAGTTGCAAAACTCACCCGCAGTCCATCATCTACCAGGGAGCAGCTTGCTGAATGAGTCGGCTCCAGGCAACTCATTTCTTGAGCACTTCCCTACCCACACGTACTGTGAGCTGCCCAGAAAGCAGCAGCTGCGTTGCCCAGTGGAAATTCCCCTGGGTCCCCCTCAGATTTCACCCTTATTCCTAGTCATGGGTGAAGGCATGATTCCTCCAGCAACTCCAGGGGTTCGTTGTAGGTCTCCAGATGCCAGTTGAGCCCCAAAGCTCCAGAACTGTGTCTCTGCCTCTTTCTCTCTCTGTTGTCCTCAGCAGGCGGAGATGCTGGTGGGGAAGATGGAAGGAAAGACTTGGGAAAGGACTTCATTTGCTTAAGTATCAGTATTGATTCTTCCTTCTCCCTTCCTCACCTCATGGTGGCCCCATGCTTTGAAGTTCGTTTTGCCCCTTGTCAGAAACTCTGACTCTCAAATAAAGGAGTATGGTGTTCATTCTGGAAGTTTCCTGGAGGGAAAGGGGTTAAGGGAAAGTAGCGTATGTGTACACATGCTGACAGTCTGAGTATTGCATTATCTATTTCAACAAATAAACCTTGGACCAGTTCAGGCTATCAAATACAGAGACAACATTGATCTTTCAAGAGGGATTTGCCAACTCTGAGATGCCAGCTGTCCCTTCCTACCCACGGCGGGTAGAGAATGCCTCTTTCTTTTTAACTAGCTGTAATACTCACTCTGAATATTCAGGCTCTAATCCACATTAATTTATTACTGCTTACCCTTTCTCTCCCCCTTAAAAAGTATGAGCAAGGAACATTCCTTCTTAATTCCATGAAGGTTACAAAAAGACATTTTACCTGCAAGAGTGTCTTCATTGTCGCAGCTGGAGGTGCAGTGGGGGTCTGTGTGTGTTGAGCACGTGTGTGACGCTACTACACATGAGCTCATTCATTCCCTTCCTGGAGCTCAGTGTTCAGACAGAGCTTGCTGCCTGATGCCCTGGAGGAAGCCAGTCATTCTCCATTCAGCAGAAGGGGCCCAACAAACCTCCCCTCCTGTGTCTCACCACCTCCCTTGTTCTGAGACACTGCAGTGGTTCAGAGAAGTGTCTCTCAGAGCTCTCATTTATTTTGGAGGGATGGTTTGAACTTTGACTGGATCTGTCCCATTTTTTGTCTTAGCGATCTTGAGTGGTTCATTGGTCAGAAGCAACAAAATTCACGTGCCTTCAACTATAAAGGTGAGAGGTGGGAGGAAGAAGGAACATGTGTGAGGCCAGATTGCACCACTGTGGATGAGATTACAAATGAGCGAGGCCTTTCTGACAATACAAGTCAAATTAATGTCCGACAATGGTAACATTTTAGTTATTACTACACAGCCATTAGGAAGTGCAACTACTAAAAATTGTGGATAACTTTATGAACATGGAATATAACAATAAACTACTTTGTTTAGAAAAAGTAGAATTAAAAAGTATATAAATTATGGTGCTATTTTAATGCACGAAATGAAATGTGTGCATGTGTGTAAGTATGCACACACACACACATATATATGGCTACATTTATTCTAAAATAGTCACCAACATTGTTAACTGTGGAATCTCCAGGTAAGAGTATTGATGGTTTTGTATTTTTATATATTATTGTTCTTAGTTTTTTCATCAAGCATGGAATTTTTCTTTCATAGCCAGAAATAAAAATAGTCTCTTTCTGTGTTTTAAACAACTTAATATTTCTACATTTAAAAAATACATTATGGTGTAGGGCGCCGGCCCCATATACTGGAGGGTGGTGGGTTCAAACCCGGCCCTAGCCAAAAACTGCCAAAAAAAACATTATGGGGGCATCCCTCCCTTTAGTTTTTTTTGTTTTGGTTTTTTTGTTTGTTTGTTTGTTTTTTATTTTACCAAAAATAATGGAAAAGGAAAGAAAGTAAGCTGGCTTTGAATATTTGAATTAAGCAGAGCCCTGGAGTCGTTCTAGATAGTTTTGCTTTAGAATAGCAAATATGGCTGCACAGACTCTGAGGGTGTTTATTCCTTTTTTTTTTTTTATTAACCTCTACTACTTTATCAGATTCAATAAGTATCAGTTAAGTGGAGGGCACTTTCCATGTGTCAGATGTGGTGCTTACCTCTTTATATACGTTAATTCCTGCAGCCCTCACAAAATACTGGTAAAGGGAACTTTTCCCTGGTTTTCTAAGGAGGAGGGTGAGGCAGTCACAAGGCTGAAGAGCACAGGGGTAGGATTGTTGGCCATGCTCTGCCTGCCTTCCAGGGCTCTCCCTCTTCCCACTTGACCTTGCATCTCCTGGAGGAAGTTTCTCCTTGAAAGTTCCCTGCCTGGCTTCCTAAAGTAGCCATGCTATTTAAAGAATGAGTCTATTGGCAGAGGTAAAAACTGGAAGACGGGAATATAGTTATTGAGAGGCTATGACTTAAAAGGAAAGGAAGGGAGGGGAGCTGTGGCAGTCCCTACTAGCTACCCAAGAAATCCAGCCATTCACAGAGGTCTGATGTGCACCTGCCCAGTCCAGCCTACCTTGTCCCGGTTAGTGTCACTCACCTTGTGCAGTGTCATAAAAGAGAGCAAGGCCATTACTGACAGCATGTGTATGAAACTTGTGTGATGCTGCTTCTAAGAGCATGGAGTCATCCTTGGATGGAGCCAATCCCAGGAAGGAAGTACTCTTCTGTGATTCTGTCCTCCCACCCTCCATCCCCATGGGGGCCTTCTCAGGAAGTTGTCTCCAGGAGCACCCTGGGCTTCTGACTTCCTCCACTGTCACCACCAGATTGAGTGTGGGTGGGTGGGTAGTGACTGTCTTCCTCATCTTCCCACATGCTGTAACATTAAGTCTTCCAGTGACAGTACCAGCTTTTCTTTGAGAAAGCCAATGGAAAAAACAGACACCTCGTGTTGGCCTTCCCTGAAAAAAGAGGCTAGGACTTAATGAAGGCTCATAAATGAGCCAGAACTCAATATTGACACCTCTACTTGAACAGAAAATTCTGAGCTTTAAGAGCGGGTAACTTGATACCTGTGGGTCTGTTTGCCTCTGGTAACCCAACCCGAGCACCTCTGAGCTTGCCTCTGTCCTTTTTCCATTGGGGAGCTTTGCTGTGCAGACACAATGACAAGGCCTTGCTAAGAGGGGAAGTAATCCCAGGATAAAAGCCCTAGAACTTGAGGCGTAGTACTTTTTTGCCCTTTCCATTGGGTTAGGGGATGATGCAGTTCTCTCTCCATTTTCACTTCTGTTTGGATCAGATGGTACAGATACCGAGTCCTTAAGCCTACTTTTAATTTTAAAATAGAAGAACCATTTTTCAGGACAAGCCAAGCGTGTCCTAATCATAACAGTTAGCATTTAGTAAACATTTGCTCTGTGCCAAGATCTAATACGCTAAGTATATTATATGTAGGATCTCTCCTTTAATTCTCACCAATCTTACAAGCTGTTGCTATTATTAATGATCCCCATTTTGCAGGTAGGAAAAATGAGGGACACAGAAGGTAAATTTAGTTTCCCAAGGTGACACAACTAACAAGTGGCAGAACCAGTGTTCAAGCCAGTGTTTGAGGGCTATCTGACCCCAGACTCCAGCACTTAACTGCTAACTCACTATTCCTAAGAATACTGTTTTCATTTAGAAATCTGTTTACCTAGTATGACAGGTATTCTCTGAAAACAGGCAACCCATGAAGTTTTGAGAAGCTTCCAAACCATTTTTTCTTCTTTCTATTTAATGTGTATTTATGCGATCATGGAGCTGGGATTTTACCTGTTGCAACAGGTTCTAGGGCCATTCACACAAATTCCCTTGAAGTCTGCTTTGTTTGTGTGGGGCATTTCTGGGTCCCTGTGTCTGCCAGGCTTGTGTAGTGAGTGTACTAGGGGCTTTGTTAGGAGCCATCTGCCGTGTGCAGGAATGGCCAGAGGAGAGTAGAGGGTACAGGCGTTCACAAGGAGCCCCACTTCTGCAGTTCCGGCCCAGTACCTCCACTTTCCAGCTCTTAGGAAATTACTCAGCCTTGCCAGCCTTCAGCTTCCCCCTCTGCAAAATCAGGGCAACCCTTGTGGGATTATGAGGACAAGTCAGTAAGAGGGGAAAGCGCCCCACCCAGCCCTAACATGCCATAAAGAGCACTCTCTCTACCAGCGGGAGCTGTTACGTTAGAAGTGGGCTTTGTGTCACTAAGTCTTGTCTCAGAGAGACCCACTTTGCTCTTTATGTGGATTCTTCTTTTCCAGCTGTAAGGAGGCCACAGCTGCCTTAGTTCTGAACCCTGGAAGGGAAAACGAGAGCACCCCAACTCACAGGACACTTTTCCAAACTACACCAATCCAGACTGATCCCTCTCTTTTCAGAATTCCTTCAGTTCTTTTGACCAAATCACAGATTAGCCCTAAAAGTTTATTAACTCAGTGGATAAGAAGCTTATACATATTTGCAGAGCCAAAAATAATAATAAAATCCATGCAAACAAATCAAAGTTTTCAGAGGAACAAAATAAGCCCTGAGGTATTTTGCTAATGAGTAGTATATGTGGTGTATTTGCGTTTCCCAATCATTTCCAGAGCTGACCTGGAGCAAGTGGAGACCGTGCCCAGTGGTTCCTATCTCTGCTTGCTCATCGGGATGTCAGGGCCAGACCCAGGATAGCATTTTAAAAATGCAGATTCTTAGGCCCCAACCCTCCGGGACTCATTCGGTTTCTTGCTAATGTGAGGACTTTGCATTTTGTAAAGCTACACTTTATTTTCTTTCATTTTGTAATCTGCTAAGTTATTATAGGCAATAATCTTTCCCTGGGAGAATTCTCCTTTCCCTTCCATGGTGTCCTGGGAGAAGGCAAGAAGGTTAAAGTATATATAAAGTACCATTGTGCTACAATAAGCCTGAGTGACAACAAGGAGCTGACACATATGTGCTGTGTGGGGTGTGGGGCTGGCACTGTAGAGTGTTTGCCCTCACCAGTGTTTCAGGCGGGTATATTTGAAAATAGACACTGGTGGTTTCTGAAGGGAATCGAGTGAGCTTATGACATGATTACCATGGACACCTTTGCAAGTGAATTAACATAAATATACTGGAAAAAAGTAGGACTTCAGAAGTGTAATACCCCAGGTTGTGAAAGTGAGGGTGATCTAGACAAAGGAGATGCAATAATGGTGTTATCTAACCATATGCTGGGCCCTACCAGTGGTAATGGTGTTATCTAACCATATGCTGGGCCTACCAGTAGCCGGAGATGTGGCAGGTCACCCACAGGAAGAGAAGTCCCCATGCTATTTATTTGGGGCTTATGTAATTATTTTTTTCCAAAAAGGAACAAGCAACATACTTTTTTTTAGGGCACACAGAAACTTCACTGAAAAGGCAAGCGTTTGTTTCCCCAAACAGAATGACTTTTTAGCTCTACCAAGAAGCAATTTCTTGCAAGAAAAGTCTGTTTTGCTATTATCAGCTGCTACTGGGAATTCTACTACAGCCAGGTCAATGTTTATTACTGATCTTGCTTCAACAGTTCTTTCTCTGAAAACAGGACCCTTTCCATTAAATTCACACAGTATTCTGGGAACAGTTTCTATGGTTAAGTAAAGAGATTGTAAGGGAGCTTAGGAAGAAATAGGGGTTGACTTTGTTTTAATCTTAAATGGTTAACATAAAAAGATGCCGTTAAGAGAGTCAGCCCTCAGCAGTCTCCTTGAGATCTCTGCTCAGACGTCGCCTGCCAAGAAGCCGCCCTAGCCACAGAATCCAAATCACCCCACCCACCCTTTTTACCTGGGCATCTGCTTTTATACTGCCCTGATTTTAATTTTTGCATGGCTGTCAGTGCCATCTAAAATCATCTTATTTGAAAAAGATATGTGAGACATGTACCTTCAATATCAGTTTGTTTTTATTTACTTATTCATAAGGTACATACATACCTACCTTAGTATCAGAAAACATATAAAATATAAATCTTACAAAGGTCAGGTGTAAAACATGAAAATCGAAGCATTGATATTTCTTTCTCCCTCCAGCAGCCTGTGCTCTCTCACAGTCTACTTCGAAGTTACTTGAACATAAGCTGCCTGAGAACAGGGGTTTTGCCAGGCTTATTTCCTGTTGTGTTCTCAGTGCCTGCAACTGTGCCTGGCATGTAATAGATGGGCAGTAAATTATCTGTCCTGTAAATGTTTACTGTTGAGTAGCAAACAAAACAAAGGCACAATTCACTCTTCTAGGCTTGGAATAGCTAAGCCTTTAAGTCTTCAGAGGGCAGAAGGAGGAAAAAAATGATTTTTAAGGGGTCAGAATCCCTCCCTAATACAATATGTGCTGAATAAGGGATTTACTGTAATGATTCAAATCCTTCACCAAAGAGGTAATTACAACTTCCTTGGTAAGAGCAGAGCTCAGGAAAGAGACAGGTGGTTTCTAGTTTCCCTTGTAACAGATGGCACACATGGACTGCTTCTGAGGCTTTTTGAGGAAATTTGCTTATAAATAATCATAACTATATAGTAGAATCTCTTGACCACACAAGGACCTGTAACAAACTGGTCACCATATAGAGGTGTTCAACATAAGGAACTGGGCTTATTTGTACTGATATATACATATGGTGCATATCCAGTTTCTGAAAATGAGGTCAACTTGAGGTGATCAATGTAGGGAGCTGGTCAACTCTGGAGGTTCTACTGTATTTCTTCCTGTCTCTTAACATGTGGTTCTTAAATAGAGTGAAAACGCTTTCAGTAGGTGGGCAGCAAGAACACATGTTGAAAGATGCTGTAAGGGGCAGACACTTCCAGCTCGCCCGCGCAGCTGGTGCAGTGTGTCAGGAGAGTCCGAGGGAGGCTCTGTGCCTCAGAGAGGCTGGATGTGCATCAGATTTTCAGAGTGCTTAAGGAAAAACAAAATTGTCAACCAGAAATTCTGTCTTCAATAAAACGATTCTTCAAAAACAAAGGTAACCTACATTTCCAGATAATTTTTAATAAGAAAATGTAGGAAAACATCCTATTACAATCTCTAGGCAGAGATCTCTTAGAACACCAAAAGTATAATCCATAAAAAAAAAAAAATTAATTGGACTTTGTCAAAGTTAAAAACTTTTCCCCCTTAAAAGATATCACCAAAGGGGGAGGAAAAAAAAAAGGAAAGACAAACCACAGACCAGGAAAATATGTTGGCAGATATTATCACTGATAAATCAGGTGTATTCAAAATCTAAACAGAAGTTTTAACTATTTATTAAGATGATGGATAGCCATAGAATGGAATATAATTCAGTAGCAAACATGAATTTACTGTTATATGTGGTACAACATAAGTGAACCTCAAAAACGTTCTTCTAAATGTAATAAGCCATACACAAAAGACCACAAAATACGTGACCCCCACTTTTATTGGGGTCCAGAAAAGGCAAATCTCTTAGAATTCTAATGTGGATCAGGAAGTGCCTGTGGCTGAGAATAGGAACAGGGCTTTAGCTATAGATGGCAGGAAGGACTATTTGGAGCATGGAAGGATTATTTTTATTTTTTATTTTTTTTTTGAGACGGAGCCTCAAGCTGTTCCCCTGGGTAGAGCGCCATGGCATCACAGCTCACAGCAACCTCCAACTCCTGGGCTCAAGCGAGTCTCCTGCCTCCGCCTCCCAAGCAGCTGGGACCACAGGCGCCCGCCACA